>RJWM01002511.1:0-127193 GCA_004363535.1 Dasyprocta punctata | reverse complement strand
ATCTTACATGTCTATATCTGTCAATATCCCCAACCCCTAGGAAGGTAATGATATGCAATATTGTAACTACTGCCAAACTTCAACCACCTCAGTGTGTAAACCTACAATGTTATCATATCAGATCTGTTGTTGTTGTTTGTCTGTCTTTTTTGACTTTTATTTCTAGCTTCTGTATCTATTTTCTCTTAAAAAAAAAAGAATGAATATTTCAGCAATTGAAAAAAAGGTTGACGGGTTCAGAATATTAATTACTAGAGGCAGGAAGGCACGAAAGGAAGATGGAAAAAGGGAGCGTGGGTAATGGTGCATAATGGGTACCAAAACACAGTTAGAGGGAAGAAATAAGTTCTGGTGGTCTGCAGCACAGTGGAATATTTATACTTCAAATTTATCTATCATGTATTTAATGACGATCCGGGAGAGAAGAGCTTGAGAGCCTCCAAACAGAGACATGGTAAGGAGAAGGAAATACTAATTACCCTGATTTGATCTGTGCCTGTTGTACATGCATTTTGAAATACCACACTGAGCCTCATTAAATGTGCAATTAATACATGTTAATTTTTAAAAGTTAAAAAGAGTGTTTCAGTGGTTCATGCAAAAGAAGTTGGCTTTATAGACAAAGAAGATCTTTAAAAATAGAAGCAAAATTGAAATAAATTGATCATTTCTCAAAGTTACTTTCAGGGAACAAGGAGACAGGACAATAGGAAAATAACTAATATCAGGTTATTTCAGTTTACTTCATTTGTGTAAGGATTAAAACAAAGGAAGCTTCATTATACCAACACTAGCCTAGCCTGTTTGGAAATTTGACTGTCTCTTAATCCTGCTCTTCAGAAAACCAGATAAATAGTCTAGTTTCAGGTTAGTAATGAGTGGCTCCATTTTGAGTTTTAGCCAGGTCTGTGCAGAAGCTTAGTCTAAAATAGTGGCCACTCTGTCACTTTTATTTAGCACTCCCAAGGTGTTGTTCCTCATATATCATCGTCTTATGTTACATGACTCATTTTGAGAAGGCTCCATTCAATCATACTCCACTCCTGACCTCTGCACGACCTTGCTATAACTCTGACCTTGTGGAAAGATTAGTCCAGTAAGAGGGAGGAAATGAAAGTACAGTGTACATATTTTCTCCTCAACCACTCCTCCTTGCCCCTTTCTTGCAGGTCTAGAAGGCAACATTGCCTGCATGATCCTCCTTCCTCAGTCTCTGTCTCTCTTCTGCCCAAAGCCTACAAATATACCTGTTTATACAGATAATCTAGAAGAATTGGGAAATGTGATTGTTCCCTGAAATGCAATTGAATTATATCAGTCTGTCTTTTGAGTGCTCAAAAGCTATGTGATTTTTTATTTTTTCTTTAATTTATAAAATAAAAGAGGAAGGGTGCTTTTTTTTTAAAGTAAGTCTTTCTTTAAAAACTAACATTTTATGTATTTTACACAGGAAACCAGCTCAAACTAAGAAGTAATTATGCCTCCTCCTCAATCTCTGATTTCCAGAAATCTTGTCATTATCTTTCTCCCTACCCCAACCCCACCAATATCCTTACAAGGCCTCTGCCATGGGAGCCACCAAAACAAACTTTAGTCCTCACTGCCAACACCCACTAGGAGGAAGTTAGGAATAAGAGACGTCCCTACTGCCATAACTAAGGTTAAAATAGGCCAGTATGATGCTGGGATTTCACTTAAGCATTTTCAACTTACTGTCTCATAAAAATGATATGAAGATTTTATGCAATGAAGACGTTGGTTACTCCAGTAACCTCCCTATACTTCCAACAACTTTGCCTATAGCAAAGCTCACTGGGAATAATATAGCTTAAATAGAATTTGAGTAATGAGATAGAATCCTAGCCCTAATTTATAATATTGTTGTTATAGAAAAATTAATTCCAACACCTCTAAAACTTAGGGTGTTGATTAGATTAGATTAACTCTAAATTTCCTTGGTGTGGGCACACATGCCCAGATATAAGTTTCTCCATCCATAAACATTTAAAGAAGCACACATTTTGTCAATAATAACCAAATAAGAGAAGGAATACAACCTTGTGAATAATTTAGAAAAAGTGATGGCAACTACTCGAAGATTCTTATGAGGCTTAGTGTGGCTTTGCCTTCCTCTCCCAGAAGCAATCCCTGAAAGTATGGGACAAATCACAAGAAGTTTGAGAAATGATCCAAATTTAGAGAGGTGTGGAAAGAGAACGCATATTTATTTGTGTTTCTTTGGCCTGTAGGAAATGGAAATAGTTGCTAAAGAGAGGTGGATGGCAAAGAGAAGTTAAGAAGCACAGTCCATGCTGTCATTCAGTGACTGATGTGTAGGCTTGAGGGCCCTGCACTGAACTAGCAGAATGCTCTAAATTGACACAGTAGAAATCATGTGCCTGTCAAACGTCAATCAATTAAAAGTAAATTACAGAAATCCAATAGTATCCACAAACTTGTACATGGGCACTAAAACCAGCAGCATAGATTTCAGTTAGGTATCACAGGACACATTGAAAAGAAATGTCAGTGATGCTATCATTAACATAATACTAAATATTTAGGAAACCAAGTATTTGAAGCATTTTATATTGATTTATTTAATCATCATACCAACCCCAAGAAATTTTCCTCAATGTACAATTAAGGAAACTGGAGCACAAAGTAGTAAATTAGCTTACCCAAGGTCACACAATTAAGAGATCAGAGTGTTCTGAACCATTATGCCATACAGGCTCTGTACTTGAGAAATAAAGGGAGGAAAGAAGAGAAAGTGGAAGGGAGGAAACAAAAACATAGCCAGCAAAAATCAGAAAAGAAGAAAACATAGCTTCCCCAAAAGAAGACAATTTCCTCTGCAATAACACCATTTTAATTAAACAAAACCTGAAAGGTGAGATGATAGATAATAAAATGAAAAAAGGGGGAAATTTCACAACTAAATTTGAAGAATATAATTTTGCAACATTAGTAAATTAGCATATCTCTCACTATGTACTAAACAAAAATCAAAATGTATAGAAGATTTAAATATTAAAACAAAAGCTTCATCTTCTGTAAGATAAAATAGGTAAAACTCTTGACAACATAAGCATAAGCAAGGATTTTTTGAACAGAACTCCAATTGCACAAGAAATAACATCAAGAATCAACAAATTGAATTATATCACAAAACTTCTACACAGCAAAAGAAACAACCAACAGAATGAAAAGACAAACTACAGAATGAGAACAAATGTGTGCCAGCTACACTTTGGACAAAGGATTAATATCAGGAATAAACATAAAAATTAAAAAAATAATTAAACCCCCCTCCAAATCAAAGAACCAGTCAAAAACTGGACAACTAAAATGAATAGACACCTCTCAGAAGAAGTACAAATGGCCAATAAACACATGTTCAATATTACTTATCATTAGAGAAATGCAAATTACAATAATACTGAGATTCTATCTTACTCCGGAAAGAATGGCCATCATCAAGAAACCAAATAATAACAAATGCTGGTGAGGTTGCAGGGAGAAAGTAACATTCCTACATTGTTGATGGGAATGTTAATTATTACATGCACTATGGAAATCATTATAGAGATTCCTCAAAACACTTAAAATAGAAATTCCATTTGACCCAGCTATTTCACTTCTAGCTATCTTCCTAGAACTTAAAAATATCATATTAAAGTGATACATGTATATGCATGTGTATAACAGCACAACTCATAATAGTCACATATTGGAAGTGACCTATATGTTCATTAGCAGATGAATGAAGAAAATATGGTATTTATATACAGTCGAGTACTACTCTGCCATAAAGATAAACTTGACCCATATATAGGAAAATGTATACAACTTGAGACCATAATGTTAAGTGAAATAAATCAGACACACAAGCTTGAATGTTATGTGATTTATCTTATATGAGAAATCCAAAATAAATAAAGAGCAAAATAAAAGATAGATGATAAGAAATAAGGAAATAGATCCTTTGTAAAAGGGAAGGGGACCAAGAGATAGATGGACATGGAAGTACAGGGAGAGCATGAGTTTGAAAACAAAAAAAGAATTAACTTAGGTACATTTTTCACCTCCCCACAATGTAATCATTATGTACCACAAACATGTACTAATAATATGAAATAAATTTTAAAAATATATTTAAATATCACAAAAGGAATAGGTAAACATCAAATTTCTGGTATAAAGAAAAACAATCATAAAACTACAGGATAAAAAAGACAAGTTATTTTAATTTTTAAGTGTACATTTATTATTAAAAATCAGAAAATATAGAAGACAAAAAGGAGATAAGTTCAACATGAATCTCACTACTCAGAAGTAACCGCTGAAGTCAGGTGTGGTAGTGAATGCCTATAATGCCTGCACTTGAGAGGCTAAAACAGGAGGTTTGCAAGTTGGAATCCCACTTGAACAAAACACTGCCTCAAAATAAAATGGACTTGGATATCACTCAGTGTGAAGGCCCTGGGTTCAATCCCTAGTAACACCTCACCAAAAAGGTAGCCATTATTAATAGGCACACATATATATATTTATATATATATATATATATATATATATATATATATATATGTTTTTACCAAATATATATATTACATGTTTTTACCAAAAGGAGGAATTGTGACATACAGATTATGTTATAACCTGTTCTTTTTGTCTTAGTCTTGATGTAGTATTTGCAATCCACCTGCCTCAGCCTCCTGAGTAGCTGAAATTACAGGTATGTGCCACCATGCCTATCTATAACATTTTTTTTGCACATTTTTCTTCTAAAATACTTTTTAAAAAATTTTAATGTAACATGTTATGGTTTGTGTCTAAATGTCCTCCTAAAGCCTCATGTAGTTACGGGGGTTTGACTTTCCAGAGGTGTCTGGATCTAGAGAGTGTGGTGCTGGAATAAAATATTTGTGATTACTAAATCAGTCCACTGATTGGTTTGGCCTGGTTCTGGCTAGAATTAAGGATATGAGTGCTATACCTGCCCTAGGGCGGGCAGCCTGCATAAAATATAAGGTCAGAAAGAGGGCTAATGTGCTCTCGCCTGCCTGCTTGCTGTGAACTGTTTCTCCTCTGCTGTGGTGCACCTCTGCCATGCAACCCTGACTGGGAGACAGCCAGTTATGGACTGAAACCTCTACAAAAGTGAGCCAAATGAACCTTTCCTCCTTTAACTTTTGGATTAGGTGTTGGGTATTTTGCCTCAGTAATAAGAAAAGTAACTAAGACATAACACAAGTAGATATTCATAAAGAAAACATACAACACTCTTTTTACTTCTATGAAAAAACAGAATTTCATTTAAAAAACTGTAGAATAACTGAACATTTTTTCCTAAAAATAAATATACTTCTATAGCACCACTGGACTACTGGTAGTCCAAGACAGGTACATCCTACATACGATGAACTAATGTCTAATGAGTATGAATATTTTATAAATTATAATAAACATTTCAAATTACCTTTCAGAAAGGTAGTAATCTATTTTGGTTGCCTAGCACACTGTACACCATCCTCCGTCACCACTACTCCTTTCTTCCCATAATAGCATCCTTCCCTTCAAACTACAGGAATGGACACATGACCAATAATGGAAGAATTTAGGTAGGATTTGTGGAATACATTTTCTGTGTTTTCACAAGGATTGTTCTGTGTATTTTCACAGTGTAGTTCCTACATTATAATTCATAGTTTACACATAAGGAAATGGAAATGGGAAACGTCAGTATTAAAAGGTAAAAGCTAATCACACTGACTTTTGGGGTTTAAACCCAGGACATCTAATAGCAGAGCATGTGTCCTCAACTGTTAAGCTATCTTGCCTCCCTTCAGGTTTGTTGGCTGCTATAAGTGACTTCAGATGGACCCCAGTTGGGTCAATCAGAATATTTCTCCAGGTTTTCTGCTGCATCTAGCAGCACACTTGTATTTTTGAAAGACTGAACCAGTGTCTTAAACATATATGAATCCTGAGTGTCATAGGAAAGTGCAAACAAGAAAATATGGACCTGAACTCTTATTTTTCTCTTTAAGAGGAAATAAGAGGAAGTCATGACAACCTCACTGAACCTTTGGTCAAGTCACCTTAATGTCCATCCTACTGATTTATGTCAACCTCAAACCTTTCCCAGTTGCTTTTTTCCTTTTAAATTGGTTAGAATTCTGTTCCTCCCCCTTTAGATCATAAGATTAATATGTGGTAATTTATATTCCAACCGGCATGAGAGTTCCAATTTTCCTGCATCTTTGAAAATTATTAGCCTGTGAATAACAGAGAAGAGCGTCAGAAACTAGAGAATAGCAAGAATATCACTTTTGAAAAGTACTGCATACATATCTTGACATAGTTAAGTTCAATTGCTGCTAGTTGGGTGTTTAAAAATAAAAATATAGGCATGAGGGAAATATTAATTCTACAGAAAAGTATCTTACAAGTCTGAACAAATGTAAGAAAGAAAGCAAGTGAGGTCTTAGGAAATAGTATTCTAATACTGTAGTAAAATATGAAGAAAATATCATGATAAGCCATTTTGCATAGGTAAGGCCAAGACTAATTGTAGTGCTTGAATTTTAATTAATAATAGAACATCTATTGTAGAATATAGTTGGACAGATGCATCCAAGCACTAAAGTTTAGTGATTACCCAAAAGTAGTAGCCAGGGGTCAGCTCTTCTAATATAGTCAGATGGATACAAGGAATATTGAGAGGTTTTAAGAAATACATTGCTTGTATGCTGGGAGAGTGTAGGACAGGATGCTTCCCAGGAAGTTAAAGAATTAAAATCTAAGAAGAAAACATTCAATTTAGGATATTAGGAAGTTATTAGTGACTTCAGGAATGCACTATTGGCAAAGTAGAGGATATCAGCGTTACATTAGGTGATAAACACAAAGAGGTATTATTGTTTGTGACAATAACTACAAATTGTCTTTGCTCTTGTACTTAGTGTCCTTTTGTTAAGTTGACATTTTATTTTATTTTATTTTATTTTATTTTATTTTATTTTATTTTATTTTATTTTAAAGTGTGTTGTTCAGGTTGGTCTTGCATTTCTAGGCTCAAATGATCTTTCTGCCTAAGCCTCCCCAGCAGCTGGGACTACAGTCACAAGCCACCCTCTGTACCTGTAAATTGGTTCCTGAAGGAGGAAAACTGTAAAGAAAACCTCATGACTGAAGAATTAACTAATTACGAGGGAACTTAATTCTCTAACCTGGCCTTGAATCTGACCTAAACACCAAGAGCTTTTTGAAGAAGTGAAGATAGAACATCTTTTTCTTCCCTTTCATGACTCTATCTGTTTGTTTTGTCTTAAATTTTTTTCTAGGAATTACAAAGTTTTTTTAATTTCCCCAGAATCTGGAAGGCTACAACAGGGAGAGGTGTAGACTAGGAATACATAGACTGCATAGATAAGACAATGGTCTCCTAAATTTCAGTCAGAGAACAAGTCCTTTCCAGCAGTGGCTCTGGACCACTGTCTTGAAGGGTCTAATTAGTTTTTTTCTCTGACCTTGATTGCTGCTTTGAAAGCAGTCTTTAAAACCTGGAAACATCCTAAACTTGCCAAGTCCTGTTGGCTCTGTCGAGTCAACATTCTTGCATTACCCAGACCTCTTGCTGTCTGACCACACCGCTTAGCTAACCCCATTGACATCACACTGTACTGCCTATGCCTGCTTCGTAAAGCTTTATTTAAGAACTGGCTTGTAAGCCAGGTGTGATGCTGCCAACCTGTAGCTACTCTAGAGATTGATGCAGGATGACTGCGATAAAGAAATAAAATAAGAAAAAGACTGAGGATGTCTCTCAGTGTTTCCTGGGTTGCAGTGTGTGGAGGGGGACACTAGCTCTTGGGCTGGATGCACAGAGCACTCATTTATCATGGAAAAGGACCTGGGTTCAAGCCCCAGCACCAAACAAAAACAAAAACAAAGATTATAGATAAAGTAAACAACAAAGAGATGAGAAATCAAGAATTGAGGAGTTAGATTTGGAAATAGTAAACAGATAGATTTAACTAGAGAGGATAGAGGCGGGGAAAGAAAAATTCAACTTGATAGTCTTTATCCTTTACAAAGTAAGATACAAATCTTTTTCAAAGAGGGAATATGGATCACATATTATGTAAAATATATTTTAATAAATCTGTTCTTTTGAAAGTAGTGAATATAAGGAATGGATTTTGTAAGGATTACAAAAGTCACATTAACATGGCAATTCTTAGTTATGGATCTCTTTAAAGTTTCTTAATAAAGTGATTGGTATAGTATATATTCCCCTCTTCCTTTCTCATTGAAATATTAGATTTCTCCACAGAACCTATTCAACTTTCTGGCATTCGTTTCAGAGAAAAAGCCAAGTGGAGTATAACCATATGTTTACTAATTAACAAATTTACAAATGTGATTGATATGCTTAGTGTTTTAATAATATTTATATAGGATATGTTAGGCTTTACATAACAAATTATGCAGTCAACAATGACTTAAATATTATGTGACAAAGAGTTCCAGGTAGGTTAGGCAGAAATGTGTGGGTTTGCCATTCAAGAACACACTGGCTACAAAAGCACCAAATATTTTATCCTTGTCAGACAACATATGGGAAAGTAGGAAAGGTGAGAAGGAAAAGGCATTTTTCTTACTTTCTACTTTTCTTTTATTGGGTAGGAAAATCTTTCTGGGAAGCTACCCAAAAGCTTACTATGATATCTTAATGGCCGGAAATGGGCCACATTGAAAACTTATTTTCAAAGGACCCCGGGGAATAACTGTTTTAGCCTCAGAGAAAGAAGTAGAAGAAAGGAAGGGACTGGAGAAGTCTATTGGGAAGGCAACCAAATCATCTATGGTATTACTCAATGGGGAAAAGAACAATAAAACCAAGAAACAATAGCTGGGTATAGTGACACACGCTAGTAGTCCCAGCTACTCAGGAAACTAAGGTGGGAGAATCATTTGAGTCTATGAGTTGGAGGCTAGCCTAGGTCATGTAGTGAGACATTCTCAACACACGCACACATACACACACACACACATACACAGAAATATTTTGCTTGGGAAATCTCAGATACAAGCTGATTTCATTTGAACTCAGATAAAACAAAACCCTAAGACTTGAAATGTGACTAGTACGCTAGAAGAGAAAGAAAAAAAAAAACCCTTCAGAAACCAAAACATGAACATTGTTTTGAAAACAACGCTGATAAAGATAGTTTTGTGGTTTAGATTTCATTGAGTCTGGGAGGGCTTCAGGTTTATGATGGCAGCGGCTAACTCCTCCTGGAATCTTCACGTGTCACTGCCAGGGTACATTCCTGGGAAACACAGCCTACAGGTTTGCCTCTCAAGTTAGCTGACAGTGTTTCTAAGAGCCACTCCTAATAACAGTATTTATTTTTCTTCCTGTCTAAATTTTTACTGTTAGCCACATTTAATATCTTGAAACTTTTAAAAGAGGTTGTCAGTCAAATACTCCTTATCTTAAGGGTGATACTAAAAGTACAAAGGAAAGAACTAATACAAGTATAACCTAGAGATTGGATCATGTGCAGAAGTAAAAAATTTAGAAAACAAACAACTGTTCTCACTCAGAGTATGACCAGCTCATACACTGTGAAAATATACTTCTGCTCAGTAATTTGTAAACATAATGTCTTTCCTACATTTTTTATTGTTCAAAATGAAAAAAGAAGCCACATTGTTTGCTTTTCAACTTCATTGATAATTGGAAATATTGTTCACGCATTGTGGATTTAACAATTTTGACTATAGTGACCACTGAGTTCTTATTTTATGTATTTTTACATAATTTTTTTTGCAATGCTGGGGTTCAAATCCAACTACACATGTTAGGCAAGTGTTTTACCACTGACCTATAAGTGCAGGCCCTGGATTTTTGTTTTAAAAACAAATACAGACTAATTTTTAAAAAGCATAATATTCATTTTATTTCATTTATTTATTTATTTATTTTTTGTGGCACTGGGGATTGAACTCACAACCTCACACCTGCCAGGCAGGCGCTTAGGCCACTGAGCCAAACTCCCAGCCCTGATTTTTTGAGACAGTGTCACACTATGTAGTTCAGGCCAGCCTTGCACTCACATTGTAGCCCAAGCTGGCCTTGAATGCACAATGCTCCTCCTACCTCAGCCTCCCAAGTGCTGGGATTAAAGGCGTGCGCCACCATGCCCAGCTAATATTCATTTTATAAAATCCAGTAGTATAGAAAAAAACAAATTATTTGAACACATGCAAATCTTTCCAGTTTCTGTGTCTTTTCCATTTTATCATGGCCGATTCTCCTACAGGTAAATACAAAAATAATATTGCCAGAGTCTACTTATAATTAGGAATAACCTTTCCAAGGATTGCACATGTGCACACATGTGCTTGTACATGTTCACAATATTAAAGGAAAAGATCAGATTCACAGTTAGGGGTCTGTTGGGACTCACTAAAAATACAGAGTTGATATGAAGATAATTTTAAGCCAAGGACAATCAAATTGAACAGATATAGAAATATGTCTCTTGGGAGCTTCCTCTACTAAAAGCAGACACTTTTATAAAATTAGGATGTCATAAACTCTCTTTCAGGGAGTTTTTGCTCTTACAGGAAGGAAGCTGAGAGTAGATCTATCATAAATTCCCTCTTTGAGGGGTTTTATGGCCTGAGTAAGAGAGTATTTTTACCTGAATAGCCAAATAGTATGGAGAGAAGTATTCTAGTAAACCAATGGAATTATAATTCAGTGCTCTTAATCAATGTTATTACTGAATACCATTAATATCATATTCAGATAAATAGTATAAATTTAAATTAGTATAAATATATTATTTTCAGAACATAGCCAATGGTGATCTTAACAATAGAAATAACATATAGTATTGTTGTTTCTTTTTCCTTGATCATGGCATACTTCCAACTTATTTTATGTTTTAGGTAAGGGAATATTTTGCATGTGTACTGTCATTACCCAGCGTTTAGATGGAGATGAAATCTTAAATATGTTTCAGAGTTGGGCATGGTGGTGCACACCTGTAATGCACTGAGGAGGCTAAAGCAGGAGGACTGCTGTGAGTTTGAGGCTAGCCTGTGCTGCATAATAAGTTCAAGATCAGCCTGAACTACATAGCAAGACCCTGTCTAAAAAAAGCAAACAAAAAATATGAATTTGAGTCAGAGAGACCAGGTATAGATCCTGATTCTGCGTCACTTAATATATATGTAGGAAAAAAATAATAAGTGTACAATCTTGGAAAAATAATTTAACAACTATGAGGGCTCATTTTTTTTCAAATGTAAAATAAGAAAATAAGAACTACCTGACGGGGTTGTTGTGAGCATTGGAGTGTGCACATTAGTGATTAGGTCAGTATCTGGCACATGGTTAATGCTTGATAATATTTTGTTACTGTTACTAGCTTCTCAATGGCATAACAACTTCAAATTTGGGCAAAGAATAATTCTGGCTAGGACTCTCTAGTTCTAAAATATACTGTGATGGTTGATTGATTGTGTCAACCTGAGTAAGAAAAGCTCAACTAAATTGGCTCAGCAATTCTATACCCTAGGGTATGGAAGACCCACCCTTGGGTAACTTGTCACCTGGATGGTATAGAGGGGAAATGAAGGATGGACTGGCTTCTGTTTCTTCAGAGGAGCTCCAGTCTTCACTTCCATATTGGATTCATCTCCTGTCTTCCAGTGCAGTCTCTTCAGCTTCCAGTGCAGATCTTTCAGCCTTCCAGCGCAGATCTTTCAGCCTTCCAGCATGGACTCTTCATTCAGACTTCCATTGGAGATCCATTGGTCTCCTGAAGACTTGCATGAGACACTGCAGTGAGCTCCAGATCTTTGACTGAATCCTTTGGTCTCCAGTGTGTAGACAGACATCTGACTTTGTGGGAGACCACTGTAAGCCAGTCTTGTAAATTCTTATTTATTTGTATATTTTGTATTACGTCTGTTTCTCTAGTAAACACTGACTAATACAGACTTTGGTACCAGGAATGGAACTGTTTCTGTGACTCTACTTGGTCATGTGGTTTAGGAGCCTTTGAACCTAGCTTGTGGGAAGGGGAGGAGCTAGGAAATGGTTGGAGATGCTGGCTGAAAAAGTAGAGATGAAATACATTAGGCTGTACTTGATGAAAGATTCTAATCAGGCCTCAGAAAACCATAATGATGATAGAAATGTTGCCAGTAAAGACCAGGCTTGGGAGGTTTCTATTGGAAAAGACTGCATTGGCTGTTGGATTCCAGACAATGTATATTATACCTTGGCAGAAATGTTGTCTGTATTTGTCTAGAGATGTCACCTGAGATTAAGATTAAGGGTGCTGAACTAATTAATCTTGCAAAATAAATTTCAAGGCAGTCTAATGTTGGGACAACAGCTTGGCTACTTTGGGCACTTTTAGCCAGATCTGTGTTGACAATCAAGAGCAAAGAGCCCAGCACGATGATTCAAAACATTTTGAGTTTGGTTAGAAAGGAAGCTCCAATAATGTTACAGCCTGCAAAGATATAACAAAGGAGAAATTGGTTGCTGAAAAGAACAGCAAGCAAAAGCCAAGTATTTCAGAAGCAAACAAAAAAGATGGTCTGAGAACATGACAAGAACCAGCAGGACTCCATCTTTTGCAGCCTCAGAGTTGCAAAGATAAAAGAATTTGCTTTAAAAAGAAAGTTCTAGAGCACCATGTTCCAAAATGGCAATGGTATAGGGAAAATGTTCCTTGAGATGTGGTTCATATACACTGGACACCTATAGCCAAGAGAAAAAGAAGCCTGACTACTGCTCCAGCTGGTGACAGACCTTGACATCATCCAGGTGGCACTGGTTTTAGGTGCACACAGAATGCAAAGTTGTGGGGTCAGGAAGGCTTTCTTCCATGTTTCAGAAGAAGGCCTAAGAGGCCAGGCAGTGTGCCCCTGAGAGGGTAGTGAAGCTGTGAGTGTGAAGCTGAAGGTATATTGAAGAAGGTGTGTATAAGAAGTTTGGAAAAGCCAGGAATGTGAATCATCTGAGGAAAACTGCAAGGAAGGAGTAGAGTTGGCCCATGAAAGAATCCATGAGATCTACAACCATCATCAGTGCCACAGGGCACAGCCTCCACCCCCACCCCCAAGTCCTTTAGAGTTAACATCTTGCCACAGATTGCAGGGAGCACCAGAAGTGGAACTGTGGGATTTAATGTTTTCTCTGCTGGATTGTGGTCTTGCTATCCTCTTGTTTGTAACTTTTGGAATGGAAATGTCTAACATATGCTATTGAATATTGGAAATGTTTAAATTTGTTTTCATTTGTACAGAGGTTCATAAGTAAGAGTTTGCCTTAAATCTCACAGGAGACATTGGATTTGGATTTTTCAGGAATGCTGAAACTGTTAGAATTATGGCAACTCCTAGAGATAGGCTATTTGTCTTTTACATAAAGGGAGACATATATATATATATATGGCATATATATATATATTTATATATATATGAATCTTTTGGGTCCCAGGGTTAGAATGTTATGGCTTGTGTTTAGATGTCCCCCCCAGGCCTCATGAGTCATAGGTAGGATTTTTTCAGAGGTGGTTCAATCTAGAATGTGTGACACTGGGATTAATACAATGCTAGGATCAAGGGCACTAAGATTAAAGGTGTGAGTGCTACCTGCCCTAAGTAGCCTAGATAAGATATAAGGGAAAGAAATCTGTGGCCATCTCTTCCTTGCCTTGCTACCTTCTGCCTGCCACGAACTGTTTCTCCTCTGCGATGCCCCTCTGCCAGGCCACCCTGCCTTGGAGCCAGCCAGTTATGGACTGAAACCTCTATAAACTGTGAGCTAAATGAATCTTCTCCTTTTTAACTTCAGGTGTTGGATATTTTGTCTCAGCAACAAGAAAAGCAACTAAGACATATGCTATATAACTTTAAACGTAACACTTTGAGAAATTGTGATTCTGTTTCTACAGCTGAGGAGTGGAAATGACATGGCAAATGTTTGTAAATAAGACTGTAAAAAAGTCAAAGATGAACTAAATGCTAATTTGTGTTACCTCATTAAAATCTCTTGCTATGTTTATAGTTCTGAAAATAATCATAGGTAATATTTTGTATTTACAGTGTTCTTTCCACTCAGGCATTAATGAGACCTTTCAAAGGTGAACTTGCCCAAGGTTATGGACTTGGTAAGAAAGTGACCAGAGAAGCAAGTATTGTATAACTCATAGACAATCATTTTCTCTGTAGAATTCCTTGGTTTTATTTATTTATTTACTTATTCTGTTTATTCCTGAACAGTAAGTAACAAATCTTTAATGAATTTTACCAGCTGCTCCACTACGAAGTGCTAATGACGACATGTACAGTGTGAGCCTGTCTTGGTTACTTTTCTCTTGATGCTGAGATACTTGAAGCCCTAATTGAAGAAAGAAAGGTTTATTTAGCTTATAGTTTTTGGAGGTTTCAGTTCCTACTCAGCTGGCTAAAAGGCAGGCTGGTGTGGCTAACAGGCAACCGTCATGGCAGCTGCAAATGACAAGAGCAAAAAGGGCAAAAAGGGCAAAGCATGCCTCCTTTCCTCTCTTACATAGTATGCTGGCTACCCACTCCTGGGCAGGTGCAGCACTCATACTACCAATCCCAGTGCTAGACAACAAACCAATCACAAATGCTAGATTCAGCCGCCTCCAGGACTGCATGAGGTTTGAGAGGCCATCCAAATATAAACCCTAATAGAACTGATATTGCAGGTCTCCAGGCTACTAGAATAACTACAGCCTGTCTTCTCATTTTCATTGCCCAATTATGATACAAGATTTAGGGTTAACAGCAGTGGAGAAAGAGTGATGCCATAAGGGGATCAAGTAGGAAAAGAGAGGAGAGAAAGGGATGAAAAAAGAATTGAGATGTGTTATGTATGTGTACCAACTCCCCACAGGGAATGGACTGATTCATTAGCTACTGCAAACATATATTAATAAAAGTAAAAAGTTTTTTCAAAAAAAGAAGAAAAGTTGATGAAACTCTTGGCTCTTTTAAAGCACTTTTTGACCCATTTCTCAAGGCATGAGGCTCATATTGCAATTGGCTTCCTAGCCTCTTTTAATTGAACTATATATAGAAAGAGTTAGACCCTTGAGCCATACTGCCTGTATTTGAACTCTGAACCTGGAGTGCCCTGGCAGTGTAACTTTCATCATTCAGGGCCTTAGTAGGGAGGACAGGAATAGCATCTACCTCATGAATTAGACCAGCATGTGGACCACATTAAAGATTCACTTAATGGTTGCTTTCAGTTCTATAGCCAAACTATATGCCTCACTGGTATACGGCTCAGATGATTGGTAGTACTACTACTGTAGGTGGACAAAGTTGGTTTAAAGTGAAATAATTTGTAAGAGTTGTCACCATTAAAATATCAATGTGTATACTTCATAGTTCCATAAGTAACATCAATTCTTTCTTCCTCATTAAAATTCCAAGTCAGGACAGCACAGAAGATAAGTGCATGGGCTTTTAAGTCAGTCGTGACACTTACTATATGTCTTTCTCTTGGTTTCCCATCTGTAAAATGGTTAAATACAGTATTTTCTACATCATATGAATGGTGTTTAGGTAACACAAGTAAAATGATTAGCGGAGTTTCTGAAAAGCAGTGAATTCTGAACAGTGTTTTTGAAAAGTGTGAATTGTTGTCATTGTTATTTTAAGCAAAATAACAAGGCATATAGGCCTCTTCTGATATTCCAGGGTTCAACTGTCATCACAGATTTAAATGTACTTAGAATTGGGGCTACTCATTGTGCACTTAGACATATGGAAGCAGCTCTGGATGAATCTTTTTCTGGTTCACAGTAGGCACCCACATAAATATTATTAAATGCATGCTTCTGAGGGAGGATTGAATGTTTAACTTTCCTCTGTGAACACAATGGTTCAATCCCTCAGGTTTTTCCTTGTTTACCTTACTGCTTCATGTTTTTGGTTCATTTAGCTGAGAGATGTTGTTTATATCATCATAAGATCTTGTTGTAGCTAATCTCGTCTTGACTGGAATCTGTTCAAAGAAGCCGAAAGAAGCCATAGCCAGGCAGCATTAGAATAGACACTGAGAAAGTATAGCAGGTTTCAGAAAACAGTTTTAATGTCACTAGGAAAAAATAGAGTATTATTTTCTTGGATTTAGATGCTTTGCATGTATGTTGGAGTTTGGGTTATCTTCCCTCTGGGTTAATTCTGGCAAATTTAAGTTAGCAATTCCCCTCATCCAATTTACTCTGCTTAAATCTTATTATTTTATTAGATCAAAATTAATTTTAGTATTAACTCAAACAACATGTAATAAAGAAGGTAAGCATTTTGCTCCAGTCTTCCTCAAAAGCATTCTAAAATAAAAGAGTTGTACATTATGAATTGCTCTCAAATATTGAAACTTCTGCCATCCATTACTTAAAGAGATAAATGCCTTTTAAAACTATCTTAAATTAATCAATGATTTTAGTGAAAGAAAATTTGCCATTAATTCCCAAGGGGAAGTCTCATTGTATTTAACCATTTGTATACTTACAATAGATTATTTATTGAATTCCTTTTTTGCTTGCCACAGCCCTTAATCCAAATCTTATCTTCATTTGTAATGGGTCAAGGATGTTGTTTAGACAACATCAGAACTCATAGCACTGGAATGGGGCCAAGTTAGAATAGGACCATACCCATCTCTCTCTGTGTGGATAGTGCTTTGTTTATGACATTTACCATTTATTAGTTGTATACTATTTGGTTATTTGTGTTCCTGTCCAGGATACAACTGCTCGAACTCCTGCTGCTTGTCTTATGAGGAGGAACAAAGGAAGGAAAGAAGGAAAAAGGGAAAAGAGAAGGAAGGAAGGAAGTCAGAAAGAAAAGAAAGAGGGAAAGGACTAGAGACATGGTAAGAAAGTGGGTCTAGGAAAACATTACTGTCATTATATTCTCTAATTGCTCTCTCTCTGTGCCTCTGTGTCTCTCTGTGTCTCTCTCTGTCTCTGTCTGTCTGTTGCTCCTCTGCCTTCTCTCTTCTGTCTTCCTCTCTGTTTCCCTCCCTACTTCCTGCCCCTTTCTCTTTGAAAAGAAAAGGGTCCCAAGTTGGCTTCCAATTGGTGATCCTTCTGCTTCGGAGTGCTGGGGTCACAGGTGTGTGCCACCACACCCAGCCTCTCTAGTCTCATATTTCCCTCTATTGGCCTACAGTTCTGTTTATATCAAATATCTTAATGATACTAGTCAAAGCAAAATAATTCCAAGATATTTTGCTTCTTGCCATGAATCGATTTGGTCATTTACATCTCCTTAGTGGTGATATTATAGTTGGTTGGAAATATTTTTTAATGTAGAACTTAAAAAGGCTGCCCTAAATAATTCATGTGTATATGGTATGTGGTTTTGCTCTTCCTACTTTCTCGAAGTTTGAGTTTTGTGTCTCTGTTAGCCCTGGGATCAATAAAAAAGATATTATTAAAGAGAAAGGAACTGAACTTTATTTTCTCTCTCTATTCCACCTTATCCTTTTTTCATAGGAGCTGAAAGTTTTAATTTTTGAAACACATCTTTTGCCCTAAGGAATATATTAAATAATGTATGACAATACACAATAAAACACAATTGTTGATATGGCTTTTTGTTTTTGTTGTTGTTGTTGTTTGTGTTTTGAAAGAGGGTCTTACCGTGTAGTTCAGGCTGGTCTTACACTCACTACATAGCTCAGGCTGACCTCCAATTCACAGCAATCCTCTTGCCTCAGCCTCTGGAGTCTGGGATTACAGGCATGCGCCACCATCCCAGGCATTGATATGGCTTTTGAAGTACAATTTTTTTTTTTTTGTCTCCAGAAAACACTTAAGGGCATTTTTTGTTATTGTAAGATAGTATAGTTTATTAACATAAGATGATATTTGCCTTGGGTTTTACCGTTTTAAGAATGAGATTTTCTTCACAGATTGTTGTTGTTCAACCTCATAATATGTCAAAGGAAATATGTTGATTTAATTTTTAAAAACTTATTTCCTGGGTTCAACTCCAGCAGCACCTAATCATGTTTTCTTCTTAGAATAGACAGAACTGTCACACAGTTTACAATTCAAAGGACAGTGGCACATACTTCTAGTCCCAGTTACTTGTGAGACAGGTGGGAGACTTGAGCCCTTAAATTCAAGACCAGTTTGGGCAACATAATGAAACTCTATTTCAGAAAAACCAATAAAATAAAATAAAAACCAAAAGAGTGTATAGCAAGAGGTCTTTTTCCTGCCTCTTCCTACCCTTAATTAAAGAGTAATCACTGTAGTATGAAAACTCTTTCAGAAATATTCTGATTTTTGATACATCTCATTTGCTCTTAGCAGACATTTGGCTTATTTCCTAGATGTCAGATTCAGTTATTTCCTAGAAGAGCTATTTCTCTTCATGGGGCATCTTTAATAAATTGATCCACAACATCTAAAAATCAATATAATTAAACTTTCATTTGAATGTTTGATATGATGTTAATGTTGCTTGGCTTAATTTAAATAATGTTTAAAAGAAAACCAATTGTGTAGCATCTAGATGGCGACTTTAAAAAACTAACAAGCGAATGTCTTCTTGGGCTTGTCAGTGACGAGGATGACTTGTGTACTAGGAAATTCTTTGTCGTTTTTGCTCTTGTCATGTGGGAGAATGTCAGATTAAGCTAAAGATCCAACCCCTCAGGACATCTTCATTTATCTCTACATCTTCTTACATATATTTAGCAATAACCTTTACTTAATCCAGATCCTCTATCTGGGTTGAGAGTTGTCAAGCTGTATCCAAATTTGCTTTCCTTCTCTGCCCTCTCTTCTGTAATCCCCCATGGTTCCAGAAGATGAACACAGCTACAGCATAAGAAATTAACTTTGGAACTGCCATGTTGGATACAATGGTATTTGGGAACAAAACTTACATATGGCACTTTCTGCTCAATGCAATTTGTTGAACTATATCACCTGCCTCATCATTAATGGATCAGTTGCTTAGATTTTGCAATTGGCTTACTCAACAGAAACTTAAGTAAACCAAAACACTGTTTGGTAAATTTAGATTTTCCTTAATGATGCAGGTCATTCTTAGACTCCACTAGAAGAAATCCACTAGACAAAATTTTCGAGGTGATTTCAAAATAATGTTCATGGTCCTACCCATGATGAGCCCTCTATTGTGGCTCTCTGATGGATACGATAGTGAAGATGTAAGCAAATGTATTCTCCATAAATACTATGAGTCCACAATAAAATGACTCTCTAATGAGGAAAGGTTTAGGGGTGTTTCTTGGAGATAATCCCACCCACTTTGCTGAATTCCATAAAGTTTCACCTCATACTAAACTAGCTACACTCGGGGGCAAGGTCCTAGAATTTTATTACTTCTGTCGCTGTAAATTTATACTAACAAAAATGTATCAACAGAATGTTTTTATTTTTAATTATCAATTATTACAACCAACTAACCAAGAATTTGATTAGAAACTGCTGTTTTCTTGACACACAGTTCTTACTGCCCTCAAAGGGCAGTAAGATTAGAGATTAGGTTAGAGATTCCTTTGACAATGCCAAACATCTGCAGTTATCAGATCACCTTTGTTACGTGTACAATATTTTACTGATTACAAAATCTTATTAGCATAGTCTTGTAAGGTCAAAAGATTATTTGGGCCTCTTGTATATTGAAGTATATGTATGAACTAATTCTTACAAAAATGTAGGGTTGTATACAAAATATTGATGTTTTATTTCTGGTATGTGTTCTGGTAAGAATTTCATCACTTAAAAAAAGAGCAGTGAAAACCTGGTGGTCAGATATTCTTGGTTAATGGAAGAGAATAGTTTCATAATGTTGTTCTTTATCACAATGTTATTTGTTACATTACTTTCAAGCTCATTATTTTACAGGCCAGGAGACTGGTCTCATATACTTTCTTGATAAGCATAAAAATGTTTTAAAGAAAGATCTTGGTATAGGATTTCAGCTGTAAAGGACTTAGACTACTACTTTCTGTCCCAAAGATGATCATGAATGCAATAGAAACAGTGTTAGTGTTTTTTAAAGATGAGAACTATATCTTTGTATTGTATTTAGAAGTGTCTTTAGTTATCTAAATCCTTACAAATTTGGTCTCAACCAACTAGGTTGAAAACTAGTGGGAAAACAGTTATCTTATTTTTATTTTCTTACTATGATTTCAGAGGTTAATGTTTAAATAATTCTTCTGAAAATTACTTTAGGACTGATAGATAATGACTCAATGGAACAGTTCTACCTCTGACTCATGGAGAGGCTGGCATAAGTCATCTGACTCATCTGCTTCTTCCATTTGGGAAATGTCACTGTAAATATACTTACTATAAGGTACCTGTGAAATGCTTAAATAGGATGACAGAAGGTGATACAAAATTATAAGTTAGAGTCTTATTTTAAAATATGATTTTATAAGGTCTCAAACAGCTTATTTTAATTTCATTGTAGATTGACTCCAGAATAACCTACTTATATGGAAGGTAAAAATTCCACATCTTTTCCAAATAAAATATCTTATTTTCTCTTTTCTTTCCCTTTTCCTCCCCTTGCTCAGTCTCTGTCTCTGTCTCAGTCTCTGTCTATCTAGTTACATATCTTCTTGCAATGCTATATATCAAACACAGAAATTCATTTATTCTAGGCAAGTGCTCTGCCACTAACATATTTTCCTAGTCCTTTTTCTTCTTTTATTTTTAATGAAATACCTCATTAAAAGGTTTTATAGCTCAGTCATTAGAGTAAATAAAATAAATTGAAACAAACCATTCAGTATTAGATTAAATGTGAAATATTTTCCTAATTTAAAATTCCATAGACTATTCAGAGGCTACCATAAATTAAGTTATATAAGA
Source organism: Dasyprocta punctata (assembly GCA_004363535.1). Taxonomy (NCBI): domain Eukaryota; kingdom Metazoa; phylum Chordata; class Mammalia; order Rodentia; family Dasyproctidae; genus Dasyprocta; species Dasyprocta punctata. The sequence continues at coordinate 106,242 of RJWM01002511.1, read as the reverse complement.
TGTGTATTCTTGTCAATTAAGTAGGATTAAACCTGTCTGCAGCATAAATTTTCTGTTCTTTCTCCTCTGCCTCCTCCTTCTTTTTCTTCCCCTGTAATAAACTCTTATCATGTATTCAAACCAATTATTATCTAATAATTTTTCTATGTTTAATTTTATGAGATAATCATGAGATTAGTGTGAATTCAATTCGGTTTTGCACAATTTTTACAGTGGTAGTATATTACAATGATAATACAATTTACATTAATTACTGAAATAGGACAAGAACCTCAAGAATTTTCTAAATCAAGTAAAGATTTAAACTATAATTAACAGGGCTGGGAATTTAGCTCAGCAGCACAAGCACCTGCTTGGCAAGTGCAAGGTTGTGAGTTCAACCCCTGGTACAAACAAAAACCTATAATTAACTACATTAACTATAATTTTACCATATTCTACTTTTTAAAGTAACAATTTTAATGTACAATATAAAATATTTAATCACCCAACCATAGTAGACAGTTGGAATTTCACCTGAGAAAGCTAACATTTGTGAGAATGTGGGTACATCACAACATTTCTCAGGACAAAAGGAGCAATAATAACTTAGACCCAGCTAACATTAGGGTTCTCAAAAATGGTAAGAATGGTTTTAAATACATTAATATTAGTGAAAGTATGTAACATAGTGGTCCACACATTTGTTTGAATCTTAATGTTCAGGCTAAAAATGGGCAGAGGTAAACAGGAATGTGACCTTGGTGTGTTTCTCAGGTATACCTAACCTCACTTTAGAAGGCTGTGTTTTAGGAAAGGCCCCTTTGAAATGTTCAGAAATGGATGATTCTAGAGGGTGCTAGGTCCTTGGTGATTTACAGCAGTTCTGCTGTGGTCTTCTGATTCAAAGTCAATGTCAGAACTCACTGTTCAAGCCTTACTGGTTGGAAGAAAACAACACTTGTAATGACTCAGCAATTTGTCATTCAAAACCATTGGTGTGCACTGATGGGCCTGCCTGGGCTGGTCATGGGCGTTTCTTTGGAAGCTGTATCTAGTCTCTGGGCTCTTGTCCTGCTCTCTGCTTCCCAGAAGTCATGAGTAGAGCAGTTCTCTGCTGTCCCCTCTGCCATGTTTCTACCTTGCACCCAGCTGACCATGTACTGAACCCTCAGAAATGCTGAGTCAAGTAAAACCTTTGTTCCTTCAAGTTGTGTATGTCAGCTATTTTGTGCCTGCAATGTGAAAGTTGACAAATACAACCTTTAGTTGTTAATAGCTATAATCTTTTTTTTTAATTTACAAAGAATCTACATAAAAATTGGAGAAGAGACAAGCAGGTTTAGCAAGGTCCTGATACAAGACAGAAATCTAGTGTTGGCCTATATATAAGCAATGAACAATTCAAAAGTAAAATTGTGAAGGCGCAAGTTACAACATCACAAAAAAGTTTAAAGTAACATTACTGTATAAATCTACCAAAAGTTTAAAGTAACATTACTGTATAAATCAACATTCATTTTCTGTATCCTAAAAACTATAAAAACTGATCAAAAATACTCAAATACAACCTAAATAAGTAGAGAGAGACTATGTAAATTGGACAAATATAAAAACATTTACTCTCCCTAAACTTATCTATAGATTCACCTCAATATCAAAATCTCAGCAGAATTCATTTTTTTTTAGTGAAGGGAGGCATGTGGATGACAAAGGAGGCCATTGTGCTTTTTTTTAAACTATCTTAACTATTTTTTATATACATATACATAAGCATATAGTTTTTCTTTCAGTTTGTCACACAAGTGAAACAATATGATGCTTACACTTGTGTGACTTATCTATTTCACTGATAAGTATGTTCTCAAGGCGCATCTATTTAAGTATAAGTGTCCACTTTATCATTCTTTATACCTGAGCAATATTCCATTCTATAGAAATACCACATCATTTTTATCCATTCCTCAGTCGATGGCCATTTAGGTTGTTTCCAAGATCTGGCTATTATGAACTGTGCTGCTAACTGACTATAATCTTAAAAACCATGTGAATGTCCAGTTTTATCTCATATCTCTCTATCCAGATTGCCAGTTTGTCTGTAACATTGCCAATCAGTCCATACTAAAGACTTGTATAAATTACAAGTCAAATAATGATTATAAAGCATATTTCTACACAGAATTTACTTGACCTATGGGCTATTCTTTCTTTGTTGTTTTGTTTTGTTTCATTTTGTTTTTGAGACAGGCTCTCATTATGTAGTACAGGCTGGACTTGAACTCATTATGTAGCCCAGGCTGGCCTCGAACTGTGACAGGAGCAGACCTAGGAGCATCACGCCTTCTTGTTTCAAGTGCCTCAGTAGAAACATGTGAACTGTGCCTGGGCACAAGCATCTCCATCTGGAAACCTCACCATGCAAGGCGTGTGCATTGCTGCCAGATGCCTGGGAACGCCCAATGTGGAAGACTCCACACGTCCCGACACCGAGCCGCTGGTTACCACTCGCATCACACCCTGAGGCACATCCTGAGAAGGCTCTTCCAGCCTCAGTGTCTGTCTTGGTACCACCACTCTTGGCAACAGACCCCGCTCCTTGGGCAGTGCGCAGGCTCTCGCGGCAGCACGGCCCAGTCAGGAGGGGAAGTGGCCGGCCCTGCGCCCAGAGGACAGTCCTGCTTAGTCCTGCTTAGTCCTACACAGTGCTAACCAGCCCTACTCAGTCCTACTGTTTCCGGAGGGGTAAGTGCAGTGGCGCTTCCTGCATGGACCCACCACTGGCTCTCCTCTCCTTCCTCCCACGAGACAGTCCTCACTGGGGTCCTGAGGCCGCCACCCGGCAGTGCAGCATCACACAGCGCGGTGGACTTGCTAGGCTGGGAAGCTGAAATTTGTGTGAGCCCTTGGAATGCCGTGATCTTAAAAGTGTGTAATAACCCGAGTGGCTCGCCGGCTGGTCCGAACATGTTCCTCTCTGGACCCCCCTTCAGTCCCATCTGGATGGCTTGTGACTTCCCGTCTCTGTGTTGCAAAACTAGTTCCTCCATCTAGCCAATAGCACCGCCCTGGAACGCAGAAACTGTTACTTATTTACTGCAGTATTTGGATTGTTGGGTCTGATTAACTGACATGCTCAGTTCATCTGCTATTTATGTAGCATTAGTTTCAAAGCAAAAACTTTTCTGAAAGAAAGAGGGTGAAGGAACTTAGGGACTTGGGACTGAGACTTTAGCTCTGTCTCTGTGGTCACAGTTTCCGCTTCTCTTGGTGTTTCCCTTTGTGATCTGCCTGCTGACTGACTTCTGCTTACAGGTTTTGCTCCATATTAACCTTTGCATGCACAGGACTTAGACTTGGAACAGTTCTGCGCTGGGTGCTGGAAACATGGCCAGGAAGACAGCCTGGTCTCCTCACTCCTTCGTGGAACACAGCATGGCAGGGAGTAAACACACACACCACAGAGTCATGAGATGCTGCAAGGCACATGTGTACGACACAATGAAAGCACTGGTTGAGGCAAAGTGATTTAAATTGTCGATCATGACTCACCAGAGGATCCTGAAATCAATGTAGTGGTTTAAGATCAGCATGCTTATTTTTAAAATTTTTGTGGTCCTAGGGATTGAAACTGGGGCCTTTGTGCCGAGTTATATCCCCAGTCCTTTTCTTTTATTCTTATTATTTTTTTGGGGGGTACAGAGAATTTATTTACATCATAGTACATTGTGGCTACTTGCTCAGCATTCCTCCCAAATTGCCATTCTTTCCCACTGTGTCTTGGAACTTGAGATACAAAGCCCACTGTGCCTCACTACCTTATGTATCTGTGACTTTACGGCACAAACGTGGTTACATTGAGTGTCATCTTTCCTTCCTCCCTCTGAATCTGCTTCACCAAACTATTATTATCCATGACAAGGGACTACCCTTCCAAAATTATCAGAACCAGTTGTGATCTAGGCAACTGAAAATCAGGATTAAACATACAATTCATTTTACATAGTGTTCTAAGGTCATATTTTTATTTCATTGGTCAAAGGGAAGACTCTTAGGTAGAAATATTACCTGCACTGTCTATTTTAGGCATGCACACAGAGCTATAGTTAGTTGTAAGGTATCTAATATTCTTCTCAGGTTCTGAAGCCTAATGTGAAGGTATATGCTGCTGAACGCTTGAATTTTTGTTTTTTAATTTGAAACAAGGTCTCAGTATGTTGCTAAATTGTCTATGGTGGGTTCAAACTTGTGATCCTCCTGCCTCAGCCTCACAGAGTACAACACTTCTGGCAGCATCAACATTTTAAACAAAAGAACTAACGGAAAACATCAGAGTAAATTACACAGAGTGAGAATAAGCATTCTTTCGTGAAAGTTTTATTTCATTTTATGTTGTCAGCAAATAACCAAATACAAATCTAGATACTTACACAGAGTGCTTTCTAAAGGAAAAATAAATAATAAAATAAATTAGTGACATATAGAATATATTACAAAGTGACGACAAACTGAAAACCAAAAGGCAAGGAGGATTTTAAAGAATGTCAGGGGTGAATTAAAATTAAAATTTTGCGAAGAAAATCTCTGTGGCAAGATGCCTTTTGGTTAAAGACCTCAAAGAACCAGAGGAGGGAGCCATACAAGTCTTTGGAGGAGGATCGTTCCAGCAGAAGGACCGTCCACTGCAGGGGCCTGAGTCTGCCCAGCTTGTCTGAAGAAAAGCAAAGCCAACACGATTGAAGGGGTGAGAACATAAAGAATAGCAGGTGATGAGGAAAGAGAAACTTACCAGATTAGGTGAGACCTAAGAGTTTGTAGGAGGGCCTTTGGTTTTGGCTGAATGGAAGAGGAGGACATTAGGTGGTTCTGAGCAGAAAAGTGACATAATCTGACTGGCATTTAAATGGGAATGGTAACTATAATCAGAGGAAGAGTGTTTTAAATCTGTTTTATTTTAATTTAGTATCCCTAGTGGTTTATAACAGTGACTAGCACACAGGCATAGTGATTTTCTTAAAGTGATTATTTCATGTATTTGTACCAAGTCTTGACATGAAGTATATTTTTTACTGTGGTTCAAAACCAAAGATTTGTACACTCATCTCTACTACGTGAACTAGTCTTGGATTTTAGGAAAGAGGTTCTCTGGGAATTGACATTTAGGTTGAGATCTGAAGAAGAAACAGGAGGAGAGGAATCAGAGAAAAGACTTCTCAGTAGCTGTACATTTGAGAATCATCAGCACATGTGTAGTATCTGAAGTCTCTGCAGGTTTTTATTTTGTCTGTCTAAGTAAGGAGTAAAATTAAAGTTATTACCAACCACCCCTACTTTCTGTTTCTTATTTCATATACTCATTTCCTGTAACGTTTGTTTCACAGGAAAACAGTATATAATGGTGATTTATTTTTTTAAGGTGTAAATCTTTAAGGAAGTGTCCTGTACTATGTCATAATAATAGTAAGTCAGTGAATTTAAAATTCAGATTTAACTTCTTTTATTCAAGTGAATGAGAAGATTCATGAATATCTTAGTTATTCCTCATTTTCTGGGGCTATATTTTATAATTTCTGTGCCTGTGATTCAATTCTAAATAGGAAGAATAGGAATTTTCCATAGAAGTGTTAGTGTGACTGTATCATCTCCTAAGGGGCTAGCAGTGCTTTTTATCCCAACTTGTATCTAGTCTTCATGACAGTATATTTATTTTATTCATTTATTTACTTACTTATTTATTTTTTGGTACCAGAGATCAAACTCACGACCTCGTGCTTGCCAGGCAGTTTCTGTGCCCGCTGAGCTACAGCCCTTGCCCCACTAATTTTATCTCATACTAAACTAGGTCTTCCTACTATGATAATAATGCCCCATTGAACACACACACACATACAAGTGCCTTAGAATCTAAGCAAATTTAAATATGATATTATTCATTTAAAGCAAAAATTTATATTTAAGCACATGTGGGTATATTTTATTTTCTAATGGTATTTCAATGTCCTTCATAATGTTATAATAATTGTTAATTTGTCAAATAGAGTTAGATATTTAAGTAAGCTTCAATAGAATCTAGTTCTAACTTTATTAATTAGAATGTGTAATAATTGACTTTTTCTAAACAACAAATAAAAATACTTAACCTGCTTTAAAAAACTAACAGTTGTTTCAAGTAGTTTTTTTTTTCTTTTTATAAAGGTAAAACATTGTAGAAAATATAGAAATAAAGTATAAGAAAGACAAAAATATCAGCTGCAGTAGTATCACTGAGAGGCAGTATAACTACCGTTTTCCACTTAAAATATATTTTTATTTTGTGAGTGTATTACAGTATACTCATATGGATTAGCAAGTTGTTGTTGTATTAAGTAGTAAAAGTGAGACTTATTAAAAGTAAAAAATGTGAAGGTACACTTCACTGGGCAGGAATGGACCAGTAAGAAGAGCTCATGGCCTGGTGGGCAGGTACTGGGTCTCCTAGTCTTAGGATAGCTGGGGATTGAAAAGAGTCATGGTCCAGTGGGGTAAGTAATCCATCTGGAGAGGGAATTTTTTTTTTACCATAAAAGGTGTTTTGGTTTTATTATTTTAATTTTTACTGGTACATATTTGCAATACATAATGATTACATTCATCATAGGGAGTTGGTATGTGTACAATTATAGTGGAAAGACATTGCTGCTAATATAGAGATTTCTTTAGTGTCTGACTTTCAGTGATACCATTTGGGTGTGGCTAATTACAGGTTTTTGCCTCTGTCCTAAGTTCAAACCATTTTCATTTATTTGGGAGGGAAGGATGCAGTGTAATTGGCCCAGCACCTAGTTCTTGGGGACAGAATCAAAGTATTGTTAATGCCACAAAGGCAATCCAGATATTGGCATACAGAAAAAACCAAACCTAACAACTATGCCACCCTGGAAATACCAACATTAATAGCATCAAAGACAAACTGGATATTAACATACTATAAAAATCAATAATGTACTACCTTAAAGGTTAAATCATAGAAAGAGATCTATAATTATGGTATAAACATTAAGACAAACCAAATATTGACATACAATAAATATATAGTAAATGCAACTATTATCCCACCAGTAACAATAAAAAAATTCAACAATATGAGCACAACATTAACTGTGCAATGATTAATAAAGCTTAATAGATATACTAGTAAAGATAGAGGATGTAAGATGGGAGAATGAAAGAAGTAAAATTTGAAAAATTAAGCAATGGAGATGAAAAAGAGAAAAGTGAGATAAATGATCCCATTAAGGAGCAAATGGAATTTAATAGAGTTTAGACAAAAGTAACACAAAGGAAGAGGAAAAAAGAAAAAATAAGGGGAAGATTTAAAAAGTTAAATAAAAAATGATTTTCAAAAGAGGAAAAGAATTTCAATCCTTAAAAAAAGGTTAAACCTTCAAAAAAAAAAAAAAAGAAGGAATGATTTCAAAAGAAAAAGAAAAAAAAAAGAAAAAATTTTCTCTGTACTATTTGATGATGGTTTCTTTCCAAGGTCCACAGTCTTGGAATTCAGCAAGTCACAGTTCTGTCTGCCTAGGTTTATAGCCTGATGGTTTGTGAGGTACATAGTTTGGTCCAGAGGCCCCTCTGTTTGTGTATCAAGGCTGTGGCAAACATTCAAGCTGAGATATGTGCTTGCTCACATTGCCAGGGAAAGGTTCAGACTGCTGATCTCTGTGCTAGATGTAGGCAGTGGGTTCAAGCAGATGGCCAGTGTTAGTGCTGTCACTTTCAGACCCAGCCACCTCTGACAACCACATATGTTGGTCCTGGTTTCACATCCCAGAGGTTGGAGGCACTATCTCCTTCCCAACCTGAGCTTAAGCTTCTCAGGAAGTCTATGTGTGGTCTACACCCTCTCTATGACTATCTCTTGTGGCTGTCTCTGATCCAGTCACTGTGGTAGGGTAACACTAGAAACCCTGAAGTGAGATTGTTTGTAATTATCCTGTGACTCAGTCTTAAATTAACCACTTCTCCAAATGACTCCTGATTAAACCCCCTCAAATATGGCAGGTGCTGCACCGGATTTTTTTCTCCAACTGTAGCCTTGTGTGCAGAAGGAGTCATTGTAGGAGTACAGTTCTGTGCTGTTTTTGAAGTTTACAACTATCATGGGTTTTTCTTGGAGCTACACTGCTGGCCCACTCTGTTGTTCCTTCCTTGAGCTGCCAACCCTTTGGGCTTTCCTTGTGTCTGCAGAGACAGGCACTCCTTCCCAGGAGCCAGAGTGAGCTTCAAAGATGTTTTATTCTTTTCTCGGCATGCCCTCTTTCTCTCCAGCTTCTCTGTAGTTTCTGGTTTCCTCTCACCTCCCCTCCAATTCCCAGAGATCCACTTCTTTTTTTCTCTTTATCGAGTTGTTCTTTTCTAGGTGTCTCTGACTATGTTGGTTAGCAGGCATTGACTACTTACTATGAGCTGACATCATGCCAAGTACTTTACATACATATTCTCATTTAATCACCAAGACCCTCTGAAAGTAGCTATTGTTATTATGCCCACTTTATAGATTAAGAAACTGAAACATAAAAAGTTTCACAACTTGCTCATTGTCATACATTTGGAAAGTAAGTGAACCAAATCTAGAACCTAGTCTGACTGGACTACAAAACATATACACTGTTTTCTCTACCATTACCCAAACTTACCTTTGCTATTTGCCATTAGGTTGTTTGAAACTTTCATGTCATTAGGTGTTCTTTGTAAAAGGATTTTAAAGGTTGTAAAGAGTATTGCAGGCATATCGCAATCACTTTAATTATGTGGATACTGTTGGAAATCTAGGTTCTAACACTGAAGGCAAGAACTGAGTCATCTCTGTGCTCCCAGCATCTAACAAAGGGTCTGAAGTTTGCTTAGGCTGGAGTTTGTCAGCTTAATAACTAGTTGGAGAGAAGAAAAAAGAGCTTCATCTAAGGTAAAGGGCATATAAGATGCAAGAGAAGCAGAAAATGAAAACAGCATGTTTGAGAGGAAATGAAGATAGAATCCTATTGAACAGAAACAGAGAGAATTTGTATTGGAGGAGTTGATTACCTTAGATTTTTTGAATTGCGAAGAATAGAAACTCATTGAGATAAACAATGTTAAGAAGGAACTTATCAATAAGGAAAATCATGATTCTAGGCAAAATTTCAGGTCTAGAACTGTTACAGGCTTTCTCTTACTATGCCCCTACTAACATTTGTTTAAAGCTGTCTATTTGCATCCCTCCAATTACTAACTGACTTCCATATGCTTTACTCTTTTATGTTCTTATGTTTTCTTTACCCTGTGGATTAAGTCAGCATTTCATCTTGCTCTTCACTCGTTATTGCCCATCTGTTTTATTTTCTACTGCATAATCATTCCAATTTTGCTTTCAGCACTAAATTGCCTAATGTAGGCTGAAAGACACAATAGTACCATAAGTAGGATAATGGTTCAGGGGAATAATATTGGACGTAGGGAGGCCATTTGAACTAACAGCCCAGCACTGGACCTTTACTCTAGCCACAGTAGGGAATGTACAGTTCACTGTCCCTTTGTAAATTCAATGTCTCCTCTGCTTGAAATATATAGTTTTTAAGTCACTTGAAATCAATAGAGTCATCTGGAACCTAAAAATTTGTGTCACCATTTGATCCAGTTATGCCACTCATCAGTATAGACCCTAAAGAATTCAAGTCAGCATCCTATAAAGATGCTTGTATATCAACGTTTATTGCTGTGCAATTTTCAACAATCAGGCTACAATAACAGCATGGGCGTCTGTCAACTGATGAATGGATAAAAAATGTGTTATATATACACAACAGAATTTTATTCAGTCATAAAGAAGGATGAAATCATGTCATTTGCAGGGAAATAAGTGGAACTAGAGATAATTACATTAAATGAAATAAGCCAGACTCAGAAAAATGAGTGTTGTATGTTTCCTACATATGCGGAATTTAGAAGAAGAGAATCAGAGATGGGGCTAGGGAGGAGGAAAAGGGGCAGTGGAAGGTTGAACAAGATATATTGCACACATGCATGAAAATACCCAAATGAAACTCAAGTTGTTTTCAGCAGGAAGATGCCTTTACAATGGCAAATTTGATGATACATAGTTTTAGAGCAAAGCCCCAGATGCAGGGCCACGGTAGTCAGGAAGGAGGTCTGAGAAGGACAAACCTACTCCAAGGTACAGGTCACACAGGTACTCATGCTGGGCATGGCCTCCCATGTCATTCCCCAAAGCTCTGCCCGCCTGCACTGCTAAAAACTATGTGGCTTTCTTGGCCATTGAAGATGAACATCCTGGTGACAGGATTTCAGCACAGCAATCTCTTTCCAGTCATGACAAATATGGATATCCAAGCTCTGGATGAGAAACATTCTCTTGACTTCCCTTGCAAGGACCAAAGAGATAAAATTTTTTCTTTATGAGCTGTTGAAATATTTATGCATTCTAAAACAAAAACAAACAAACAAACCCAACTAAGTCTGTTTTGTGCTCTGCTTCCCTGACAGAGTTCTCTTGATCACTCCTCCAATAGCTGGAAAGGTTGTGTATCTTGCAATGAAGAATTAAGACACTTCAAGTTAAGCAGTAAGAATCCTAGTGTGACATTCAGAAGCAGATTATGGACTGGAGGCAGGGGTTGGGGTGCAGCAGCTTTCAGATAGAAGCAGCATGCAGTCTTCCAGCAAGGCCTCGCAGAGACAGAAGTGTTGATGAGCAGGAAATGCCACTGGGGAGGCCCAGTTCCTTTCATCTCCTGTGAGGAACAGCACGGCCACTGCGTTTCCATTCCACTTCTCAGGGCCAAAGAGCCAACCTCTGACCCTCGGCACACTCCCAGGCCCCGCGCACCCAGCTGGGCGTCTCTGACAAAACTGGGATTAAACCAAGAGCAGGGACCCAACTTCCCTTTGAGCTGCGTCCAGAAGTACAGGGAGGGCAGCGCCAGCCCAGGCAGCTGAGAGAGGAGGAAGAAGATGGGGAAGGAGGCTCAGAGAGAAGCAGCCAAAGGTGACCATCAGCACAGTCCAAGGGCTCTGCGCCCTTCCTTGGGTAGGAGGAAGGTCCTGCTGAGGGGCCACCTTATCTCTGTGCTGGGGGCAGACTAGGATGAGGCTTCACAACCAACAACCCCTGCATACACTTCAGGTTCCTCACATGAGTATATATAGAGATAGATATATTTTGCATTATTTTTAACAAACAAATGCAACACATCTAGGTTTATTCCCCTTTGCTGTGAGCTGCTCGGTTCCCCCCTACCCTGAGGGGTTTATGTCTCTCAGTCTGTCGACCTAGGGAAAGTGGCCCCAGGACAAGAAAGGAGAGTACCCGCTACAAGTGACCAGGAGGAGAGCCTACTTCAATGAGACTTGTGTTTCTAACCCTGAGAACCTGAGGGATCATGAAGGACCTGTGAAGGGAGCTGGGGTTAAAGGCCCTTGGGTCGCAGTTGAAGCAAACTTCTGCAGGATGGTCCCAGCCTCATGAGGGGACTGCCCAGTTGTCTGGGAGCATTCATCACAGAAGCCCTGGGCACAGGTGCAGCAGTGGTATGTGGAGAGTGTGATGCTGAACTCCTGTGGGTGTGGTGGATGCACAGGGTCTCATGGCCAGGCTTCCAGTTTGCTGGCCTAGCCCCAGCCCTGACAGCCCCAGTGTTGCACCGGTGGCCACTACAGCTCATAAGCCTTGCCTACCTTCCAACCAGTGAGTGCTCTGCTTCCACCATCCACCTGTGTCTCTGTGACATCTAACTGAGCATTCCTCGTGTCCAGCAATTGTCACACAGCTGCACAGATGCAGGTTCCAGGCCACGCCTGGGCACTGACCAGGTCTTGGATGCACAGCTGTCCCAGAAGCCCTCCCTACAGAGCTGGCAGTGACGCTGAGTGTCATCGTCTCTAGTGGACACTGCACACTTTTCGCAGCTCAGAGACTGGGTACTGGGCCTCCAGCAGCAGGTGCAATCTGGTCTGTCAGCCAAGAAGCCACAGTCTGGGGCCTGACGCTCAGCTATGATACTATCTGAGCCATAATTTACCCTGTCCAACAAGCACTGGGCAGCACTCCTGTCTTTCAGAAACTTATCAAGTCCAGGTCACACGCACACAACCTCTGTCCCCACCACTGTGTCTATAGGATCTTGGTGCCCAGACCATCATTGCCAGCTCCAATGGACCACACCACAGCATGAGACAACATTTAGACACTTTAGGATAACTGTCCATCACTTACTTTTTTATGACCATAAAATAAACCTTTCAGTGGCAAGGAGGAAACAACAGAATCTCTGTTGATGCCACACTGGTAGACCTGAAGGGGAGATTCAGAGGTATAATGCACATTTTTGCTACTTGTCTCCTATGCGAATACACTTTAAAGGACAACAGAATGGTTTTTCAGCATACTGAAAAATTGGCACAACAATGAGCACCTGGCCTCTTATCTAATTTATTGCTGCTTTTCCCATAGTAATGGAGCAATGAATTTCAGCATTTTCTGAGTTGAGTAGTATTGACATAGCACTGTTTTCCAAATACAGTGGTATCTTGGTTGGCGAATACTTTTGTTTGCAAACAATTTGGTTTACAGAGTGTTTGGTAAACTTTTGTTTATATTTGCAAGCTCTGCATCAAGTGACAAATACAACTGTAGTCATCTTTCCCACATGAACATAAACACAGCCATGGATATCTTTTCTAGAATTGTGGAATGAATTTTTGTGAATTTAGGGACTACTGTAAATTTACAGTACAAAAACAAAAAAAGCACAGGATACCCTCAGTCATGCAATTTGTTTAACTCTAATTTTGTTTTTCAAATATTTCTCACCTGTTAGAAGATATACAAGGCATTTAAATCACATTTTCTTCAGCACATTACATGGAGTATGAGAGACTGAAACACCCATGACCCAGGCTATACCTCCTAGGAAAGTATAATATATTAATTTCAATGAATCCATTTCAATGTTTTCATTAAGGGCTCAAGCTTTTTCTGCTTTTCACTTTGCTGATTGGGTTTTGCTCTGAGGCTTGTTTCCTTGTGATTATGATCCTAAGACGATACCTCATCAAGTTGAAGAACAGTTGCTATTTTCTTCTCTATATTTTTATGAGCCAGGGGGAACTTCTACTGGATACCCATGGCAGGCTTCTTGTCATGTCTTATCGGTCCAAACTCCCTCAGCCAATTGTTGGCAAGAACAATCAAGAACAAGGCCTTGGAGGTCCTGCCACCCTCAAATCACAAGACTGCCCAAGACCTGAGGAAAACAAAAAAAGCACAGGATACCCTCAGTCATGCAAGGAACCAAGCTGGCGTGTGGTGTGTAAAGGTGGCTGCTGGTGAAGAAATGAAGGAGATCTGCCTTGCAAATCTTCAGCAGCGAAAACCTGGCACCCAAAAATTAGAAGTGCAGTTGCCTGGGCCCTTTAATGAAGGAGCAAATAGCCCCCTGCCCCTGCAACAGTGTTACTCATTCTGAGATACACGTCGTGTAGCTGGATGCAGAGGCAAACAGCACATGTGCTTTGAATAGACAGATCTGTCTCAGCAGTGGATTAAACTTAGAGTAATTAACTTCTCTACAGTTCAACTTATTCCATTACAAGGTGACAGTAACAGTGTCTGTTTCTAACAACTATTATCAGGGTTTAATCCTGTGATGAGATAAATAGTTTGGAATACTGCAGGCATTCCATGAGAATATGTTTCCTCCTTCATTTATCGAAGGTATAATCACTCATAAATATTGATATAAATTACAAAGAATATAATTATAAATAAGGAAAATAGTGTCACATACTAAGTCATTGGCGAAATATTAAATTTTATTTATGCTTTCTGTTTGGAAGTAGATACTTAGTATATATTACAATTTTTCAGATCTGATTAAAATACTAGATTCTAGGTAATGTAAGACATAAAAACAGTTATGTTCTTGCTTTAGCAGCATGTACACTAAAGTTGGATGACTTCTGCCCAAGGATGATATTCAATTCTGTGAAGTACTTGAAGAAAAAATAACTGCTACCCAGATGTGCAGAATAGCTCATCAGTAGTAATAACTGCCAATATGTGAGGATCTACTAGTTTTATGTATGTTATACACATTTTCCTATTTAATTTTTTTTAACTGGGGGTGGTCCTTTTGGGTATTGGTATCATGAAAGTGCAAATTAAAACCACAGTAAGATACAATGCTACACTCATAAAAATTCTATAATACCAAAAAAAAAAAAAAAGAATTGCTATAATAAAAAACAATAACAAATGTTAGTAGGGATGTGATGTGAAAAAATTGTAACTCTTATCCATTACTGGTGGGGACTAAAATGGTGTTTTGGAAAAATTGTTCAGTCCCTCAAAATTTTAAGCATAGAGTTATTATATAATCCAACAATTCCATTCATAGGAAAATAACCAAGAGGTATAAAAACACACATCCACACAAAAACTTGTTCACTGATGGTTCACAGCAGCATTATGGATAATAGCAAGAAGATGGGAAATATCCAAATGCCCAACTGATAAATATAAACTACAAAGTATATTCACACAATAGGATATTATTCAGCAATAAGAACTGTAGCACTAACACATATTACAATGTGGGTAAACACTGAAAACACTTTGTTAAGCAGTGAGTATGTTGTATAATTCTATTTATAAAAAATATCCAGGACAGGCAAATTAAGACACAGAAAGTAGACTTGAGGCTTCTGGAAGAGATGAGGAGAAGGAAATGTATAGTCAACTGCTAACAGGCATAGAGGAGAGGTCCTTTTGGGGAGGATTAAAATATTCTAAAATTTAAAATGGGCATACAACTCTGTAAATACACCTGAGACACCGAATTGTACAGGGATGTATGTGATTAAATTTTTTGGTGTGTGAATGGTATCTCAATAAAGCCATTTTAAACACACGTTTTAAAAAGTTCCAAAGATCTCATGTGAGGGAGAAAACATTTCCCCTGAAAGTACTTTCTTATCCAGAAAAACAAGGGAATTAAGACTCTCTTGCTCTTAAAGAAGAAACAAATAATAAATTGAGATAAACAAGGCAATGCAAAATATGAATGACCAATTTGGTAAAGAACTAGAAACTACAAAAAGAAAGCATTCAGAAATATAAAATATGAAAAATTCACTAGAAAGCATGACTGGCAGATATGCCCTATCAGGAAGACAGAATGTCAGAAATCAAAGACAACCTGGATCTTATAAGATCATATACTCAGTGATACCCTAAAAATGACAATCTACCATATAAGCTAGATCCAACAGTTTTTAGGGAACTCAACAAACAAACAAACAAACATCAGAATTATAGGGATAAAGGAAAACTTAGAAACCAATGCAAAAGGCACAAAATTTATTAACTGAAATTACAGCAGAAAAAATTTCTAAATCTAGGGAAAGAATTTAACATTAAAACCCAAGAACCCCAAATAGCCATGATCAGAAAAGAACCTCTCAATGATACATCATAATCAAAATTGCAGAAATTCAACAAAAGGAGGAAATACTAAAAGCTTTAGAGAAAAGCAGCAAATTACTTATAAAGGCAAGCCTAAAAGAATCACTGTGAGTTTCTTAGCACAAACTTTAAATATCTGAAGTGGTTATTTAAGCCCTAAAAATAAAATTGTTAGCTGAGACTTCCATATCCTGCAAAATTCACTTTCAAAGCTGATGAGGAAGTAAAGACTTTTATGACAAAGAAATCCTAATGAAATACATGACTATGAAACCAGCATTGCCAAAAATACTCAAAGGAATCCTAAATAAAGATAGGAGGCCACCAACACCAAATGGCCCAAAGGAAACTACACATGGAACTGGAAGATTGGTTAAACAAAAGAAAATACAAAACAAAACAAGTGAATCACTCCTGGAACAATAATGCAATGACAGCATTCAGAAGTCTGCTGTGATTCTGATGAGCTTTCCTTTATAGGCGATTTGTTTCTTTTCTTTAACAGCTTCTAATATTCTGTTCTTATGTTGAATTTCTGGGATGTTGACTATTATATGTTTGGGTATAGATTTATTTTGGTTATAGCTAATTCGAATTCTTTGTTTTTAATTTTATTTTAAAGATAGTAAAATCCAACAAAACATGATAGAACAAAGTCATTCAAAACAAAGCAGTAGAACTGGTACAGAACTTCAAAGCAGAATACTAGGAGAACACTAGCTACTGTAGTAATCTTGTTATCTTCACAATAGTCGACCATTTCATCAGGTATAGTAAAATCAAACCAAAACCAAAGCACAATAAAACCAATCAAAACAGAATATGAAATAAAGCAAAAAACCAGTTAATCAGAATAAAGCACAATACTGAGAATAATATTGTGCCACAAAGACAAGACATATTTGCTACATTGCATACTGTCATCCTCCCAAGAGATGCTCAGACTGCTGGCCCCAGGCCTGCAAAATCAACCAAACAATACAAGCATTTAGTTGCTACCAACTTAGGTCCTCCTAACCAGCAGGTTGCTTATGGGGGGAGGGGGGGTTGTTGATTCTCAGCCCTTGTGCCTGTAGGCTCATAGGAGGTGCAGATCTTTCTCTTTCTGGAGTGTGCGCTGCTTGCACCACTCACCAGGAAGCCTGGCTAGTTGTCTTCTGGTTGGATCCTCCCTCGCTAATTGGAGTTCTATATGCTTCACTTATCTGTATGTCAGTTTTCTTTCCCATGTTTGGGAAATTTTCAGCTGTTACTTCTGTAAATAGTCTTTTTTGTATCATTTGTGTTGTCACCGTTTTCTTTTACACCTATCAATCTTATATTGTTTTTCTTTGCATCATCTTGCAACTGTTGAGTTGTTATTTCCTAATTCTTTGTTATTTAAAAAAAATCTTTCCTTTCCTGTTCACTAGCTGCAATCTTGTCTTCGAGGTCCAAAAGTCTAACCTCACATTCACTGAGGCAATTTTGCCAGCTTTTGATGGAATTTTTGATTTTCTGTATGTCTCTTTGAATGTTTCATGCATTATAATTCTTTCTTATACTGTTCACTCAAGGTTTCTGTCACTTTGCAGTGCTCCTCTATTTTTTAAACTGTCTTCTTTAGATGAATTCAGCATTTCTTTTATTATGTTTATTATTTCTTCTTTTACCTGGGAGATTATTTCTGATCTGAGTTCCTTTACAGCTTCATTGAGTTCTTTACTTCAATTGCTATCATTTCAGAAGTTTCAGGTATATGGCTTACAGTTTCTTCTATGTCCATGTCTCCTAGGCTTGTTTGGATGGGCTGGAGGTTTGAGATTGCATTTTGCTCTTTCATCTTGTCATTTTCCTGTATTCCCCTAGGGCAGCCGAATACAAAGTCTCAGTTGCTTCCTGGGTTGAGGATGGCTGTCTGTACTTCAGGGAGTTCCCCCAGCTGGGGGTCACTAGACAGGCCTTGCCAGATCCCCAGTGGCACTCAGAGATTCCCCAAATGGAGAGAGTGTGCTGAGCAGAATTTCAGCACACCGCATGTGGCACACCGAAGCTACCCATCTGCTTGAGGTTGCTGGGCGGGGCCCTATCAGGTTCTGCTCAACATACCAAGGCTGCATAGCAAGGTGGAGTTTGCTATGCAGACTTTCAGCTCATGCCACATGGTACATCAAGCTCCCCAGCTGCTTAGGGTCACTGGGTGAGGTGCTACCAGGTTCTGCTTGATGTACCAAGGCTGCATGGTTGGTGGAGTTTGCTGTGCAGACTTTCAGCTCATGCCACATGGCACACCAAAGCTCCCCAGCTGCATAGTGTCACTGGGTGGGGCCCTACCAGGTTCCACTCCCCATACCAAGGCTGCATGGCTAGGTGGAGTTGCCTATGCAGACCTTCAGCTCATGCCGCTCAGAACACAGAGGTTTCCTAGCTACTTGGGGATGCTGGGTGGACCCTATCAGGTTCCAGGCAAGATGCTGAGGCTCACTGCTATGTAGAGTTTGCTGTTTAGGCCTTCGGCTTGTGCCACTCAGCTCACAGAGGTTCCCTGGCTACTTGGGGTTGCTGGGCAGGGCCCAATCAGGTGACAGCATTCAGAAAACACCTTATACTAATAAAGAGAAAAGGGAAGTGAAAAGGACTGAGATGCTTTTGAATATGTACCAACTCCCCACAACACCTGTAAACATTATGTAGTATAATCATGTGCTAATAATAAGCAAAGAAAATAAAAAACATTTAAAAATAAGCTTATGTGCTCAAATTTTTAATAGTAATACTTTGTAAGTGAGAAAACTGATCTTTGGAAAGGTTGAAAATCTCAAGATTACATAGTCATTAAGTAGATTATTTGGGTTCATCTGACTCTAAATGTCATATGCTTTCATCTGCAGTATATGGCATGAATAGCATGAGAGAAAGTTAGTAAAATTTTATTGAAGATCATAAGATTCTTTTATAATATCAAAAAATAAGGTATTTGAGAATAAATTGTTAAGAGATGATGTATAAATCCTTTAAGGAGAGAAAAAAGCCTATTTAAAAAACTATTGATGGTAAAGAATATTTGAATATATTAAAATAAATAAAATATACAATACTTTTGAATAGTGTTATATGCATTTATTTTATTGTTTGAGAGTGTTCATCAACTGTGCTATAAAGTAAAACATATAAGATGGTTATAACTCTTAAATGTGCTAAATATGGAAAAGTAATAGTATGTAGCACATGGGAAGAAAGGGTTGGGAGAACCAAGAACTAATATTCATGAGTGTCTTAGTTACTTTTCTCTCATTGCTGGGACAGAATACCTGACACCCAAAATGAAGGAAGGAAAGGTTTATTTCTTACAGTTTTTTGGGAGTTTCAGTCCATACTTAGCTGGCTGCAAGGCAGGGTGGCATGGGTTGAGGGTCAGCCATCCAAGGCAGCTGCAAACAGCAAAGTGCGAACCAGCCAGAGAGAGACACACCTTCTTCTTAATACTCAAGATGCATGAAATATATAAGTATTTTAAAGAAATCAATATTCTTCGGGCCTTAGTTCAACAAAAATCTCTTGGTGACATCATTCTGACCCTATATGTTCTCTACCCAAAAATGTACACATTAAGTCTAAGATGTTCAATAGGCTAATTGGAAAGAGAATAGGAGGCTAAAATGCACCTAGGCTGCATCTCACCCTATATGTTAACTTATTCTGCTTTCCCTTTGCTTTTCACTGTGTGTTTCAAAGTGACTTAATAAATTATGTGATTTGAACATTTTAACTAAGCTTTGAGTCTTGCTCTTCTATGACCTTGGAGTAAGGTTGCCTGATACTACACTTGGAAACTATGTTTATACATCTTGGTAATTTCCTACATAAGATGTTTCAATACCTGAGAAAGTTAATATATCCAATGACATTTGTCTCAATCTCAGTGTAATCTTTTTCTCATAACTGACAAGTTGAACCTAACACATGTATGACATAGAGGAGCAAAGGTCCAAGAATAACCAAGATATTCCTAATAAAGTAGAAAAAAAATAGTTAGGGAAGAAGGTGGCACTGGAGGTTCTTGTTCTATTGCATAATAAGGTTTGTTTAAAGTTAAAATTTTTAGTTATGAACACGTAACACTGGTATATGGATAAATAAATATATCAATGGTACACCCTGGCAACATGAGAATTATGTTGTAATTGTGCAGTGGTGCCAAAAGCAGCAATGACACTTGGAGGAGAAAAGTGGCAGTGGCTTCAGGCATCAGCAAAGACAGAGGGCATTGTTTCAGGCAGCTGAAGCAGATTTTTGTGCAAACAAGAGCACAGTGCAGTCCAGAATGTGGAAAAGTTGTCCCCTCAGGCCCCTTGTCATCTTAGGAACATCTTGAGGTGGGGGATTCTTGGAATGTTATTAGAAGCAGAAAAATACCGTGTGGGACTGTTTTCCACTGGGCTAATGAGAATGTGAATGCATGGACATGTACACTTCTATGTTTTGTGTTTTTAAAAGGCCCATTGATATAAAGTGAATCTTCTAAATAAATTAGTTCATGCAGTATGTGGCCACAGGTTGGATTGTGTCCCTCCAGAGATATTGAGAGCCTAACCTTCAGGACATGGGAATGCGGTTTATTAGGGAACTTGATTTTTGTGGGTGCTCAGATTAAGATGAGGTCGTTGGCGTAGACCCAATCCACGGTGACTGTGTCCTTATAAAAAGGGGAAACTCAGAAAGAGAGAGAGAGCGAGAGAGAGAGTGCCTTGTGAAGTTTGGAGTCAGGCTGCCAGAACAAGGAAGATCCAGGAGCCAGGGGAGGGTTGGGAATAGATCTGTCCCTCATGTCCTCAGATGGTCTGATGACATCATACTCTTAGACTTCCACCTCCAGCAGTGTTGGGACAACAGACTTCTGTCGTCTGTCCCTCAGCCTATGCTCCTTTGTTACCACAGCCCTCGGAAACAGAGCCACATGCAAACTGTGTGCTGTGTGTCTTGGGTCAGCTCTTTTAGAAAATAGACTTCAAAACACAGTTTTGCATGCAAAAAGTTTTACCTGGGCGTGCTCTTGGGAATGGCACTTATTAGAGAGTGAGGGAGCAGGCATGGAAGCAGGAAAAGTTGAACTTCACTGTAGCTGCAACAGAGGCCTCTGTGAAATTTGCTGGCATGGTTCTTCTGGGCTGTACTACGTTGAAGTATCGAGGATTGTGCCTTGCATGCCCACATAGACCTGTCGGGGAGGCCTCTGATCCCTGGCAAGGCTCCTGGGGGCCTGATAGTTGTCAGTAGATTAATCCACTGAGGAGTTCGTAGCTACATGTGATGCTGGGAGGTGAGGTGTGCTCAGAGAAGGTGGTCACTGCGGGTGTGGCCTGGAGGGGTCTCTCTCTGCCTCCCTCCTCCCTTGATTGCTCTCAGCTTCCTACGCCGCCTTGTCTTGAGGTGTTTCTCCTCTGTTACACCTTCTGCCAGGCCACTCTGCCCTTGGAGCCAGCTGATGAGACTAAAACCTCTACACATTTTCAGCCAAAATAAACCTTTCCTCCTTAGAGTGGTAGGTGTTGGGTATTGTGCCTCAGCAGTGAGAAAGTAAATAAGACATCCTGGATTGTAAATACTCTACTAAAAATAGTATGAACAAAATCCACTAGGGATGTTCAGAAGTCAGGGAGAAGTCTGTAAGAATGGTTGGGAGGATGCTGAATTTATCCTGAAGTTGAAGAATACCCAGGCATTTTTGCATATGGAGAAGAAAGATGATGTTGTACTTCCAAGAAGATGCCTTTGGTTACTCCGTCCAGGGAGCATAGACTGCGTCCCCATAATGCAAAAGGCAGAGGGCCAAAAGGGCCCTCATCTAGTTCCCTCCAGCACATTTACTAACATCAACCAATTCCTCAAAGGCCCCACCTCTTCAGATCACCACAAGGAGAGTGAAGTTTCAAAGGGAATTTTTTTGAGACAGTGTCTTGCTATGTAGTCCAGGCAAGCCTCAAACTCATGGTGATCCTCCTGCTGCAGCCTCCCAAGTGCTGGGATTACAGGCATATGCCACCATGCCAGGCAACTCAAAAGAAATGTTGAAGGGGACATATTCAAATATCAGTTTCTAATTGAGATTTGTATATCATTTATGGTTCTTTTGGCTATCACCTTTGTTATTATTGCCTTGATGGTTATTCTGACTTACTACATTTATCTCTGTTTGTCAGCATCAGCTTCAGATTTATACTAATTTAATTTCAGTAAGATATAGAAATGTTACTCTTATACAAATCTATTCCTTCTGTCTTGTTATTATCATTAAGCATAGTGCATCAATAATATATAAATATTATAGAACCAACATTATATTGTTATAATTATTACTTTATGTAACTATATGTTTTTAAATAAGCTAAGAGCAGGTGTACATTTATAACTCTTGTTATATTAACTTTCTTACTTGTCATTTCTAGTTTTGTTCATTTGTCCCTATGGATTCAAGTTATCACCTAGAGTCATTTTCTTAGCCTAATACAGTTATTTCCTACCCACCTCCTCTGTGCTGTTACTGGCTAACATATTACATTCCTATATATATAGGCTCAACAATTTATTATAAAACTCTGATTTTATATAGTTGTTCATATATATTACATTTTCATATTTAAGACGTATAATGTAATATTTTGATACACATATTTTCAGTGAAATGATTACTATAAGCAAATTGGACATATCAATCACCCCACATTGTTACCTTCTTTTTTTTCTAGGAAGAGCATCTCATATTTACTCTTTCAGCAAATTTCTACTATAAAAGTACAGTGTATTATTAACTATACTCATGATTCTATATATTAATAAGATCTCTACCCTTATCCTACATAACTGCAACTTTATATCCTATGACCTACTTCTGCCCATTTTCTCTGCCTCCCTGCCTTTAGAAATTACTGTTCTACTGTTTCTATGTATTGGACTTCTTTTAGAGTTCATGTATAGTGAGATCATATGGTAATTTTCTTTTCGTATCTGGCTTATTTCACTTTGTATAATGTGTTCCCTGTTTATCACATTGTTGCACATGATAAAATCTCTGTTTTAAGGATGACTAACAGCCCATTATACATGACAGTTTTATATACAATGGATATTGCTTTTAAAATCATTAAAAGAAGACATTTTCATTCACACTGTCTTTTAGAATTACTTATTATAGACAAACTTTGCTCTCCCATTAGAGAAGGCTCTGTGTGTATATATGAGTATGTAAGTGTACATTCACATACACTTAAAAAAATGTTCATATAAATCTAGCAATTACAATGAAATGCCCCTGAGTTTTTCCTAACTTTCCTATTCCACATTTTCTTTCTATTCTCCCTCAAGGAGAGCCCTGGCTCTCAGTAGAATTATTCAACTGTAAGTTTCACTCATCTGCCTGAGTTATTTGTCAGTGTTGACTCTCAACTGCAGACAGATACAATCTGCTTGACTAGAGCTGGTTTGTTTTTTTCCCCCATTCCCTGTATTTCTGTATTCTTTTACTCACTGCCCAAGTAAACTACCTATACCTAAACCTTTTCCTCCAGATATGCTTCTGGGATAACACCCAGTGTAATTCATACCCCCCACTCATCTACTCACTGATCCCAACTACCAAGAAATGGTTTTGTGAAAACTACCAATATGCAAGTTCAAAGCATAATGTTATATTAACAGTGAAGTCAGCTATATGTAGAAAATGAAATCCAGTACATAAGCAGTAACAAAAATTTAACTTTCTTATATTTTAACATTCAACTACTCTACTTCATTGTAAAATAGAACTATAAGAAGATAACTAGCCAGCCTTCCTGGTCAGTGGTGTGAGGAGTGTGGACTCCAGGAAGAGAAAGATCTGCGCTCCCGTGAGGCCAGCAGTCTGAGCATCTCTTGGGAGGATGACAGTATGCAATGTAGCAAATATGGGGGATTCCCTTCTGTCTTGCCTTTGAGGTCCAATATTGTTATCACTGTTCTGGTTTAAAAAATAGAACTATATTTTTAGTTTTGTTCATAAATTAAATCACAGGGTATACAGCTAAAGGAAGAGAAAAAAGGGAAGAAAACAAGACAGGAAGAGGAAAGAAATAAAAGGGAGAGAAAAATTAAATTTATATACGGGTGACTGTTTTGTCTTAACATGACCTTTGTGGATCATGAATATTAGAGATGTGGCACTTAATCCACAGATCTCCTCCAAGGATCAAATATAGGAATAAATGAACACAGAAGCTCTGATTTTGGTCTCAGGAAAAAAGGAAGAAATACCATTTCATCAAATGAGCTATTAGTGCAAAAACATTTTATTTTATTTTATTTTTACTTTTTTTTGCATTTATTTTATGCTAAATTTATTCTCATGCTATAAGTTTTTGTTTCTTCAGTTTCTTCTGGGATATCTTTTTCTTCTGTGCAACTTCCTCTTCTGGTTTAGGTACAATTTGTTCCTTTCCAGTAAGGTTCCTCTCACTGTGGCATGGGGAGCTCATGTATGGGTGAATCCAGCCATGAGCTCTGCAAGTATGGTGGCACATCTTGGTGCTTTGTTCACCTGGATATGTTCAATGGCAGAGAATCCACATCTAAACCCTCCAGTTCAGCATTGCTCTGTGCATTTTTAAGTATGTGCAGCAAAAATTCAGCACTCTTTTTGAGCTATAGATCCTGGGTCCAGCCCCACCATTTGGCCTGGGCTCACCTACGAATTCTACCACTGTAATGCCAGAATGGTATACATTGCTTCTTATTTATTTATTTTTTAACTTTTATTTTAAAGAGAATAAAACCAACCCCCCCAAAAAAAACCCAGAATAAAGCCAATCAAAACAAAACAGCATGATACAGGATTTTAAAACAAGATAATAGGAAATCAACATTGGCTACCATAATGCCTCTTATTGTCTTCAAAATAGCTGCCCATACCTTCAGACATAGTAAAATCAAACAAAACAGAACAGAATAGAACCCATAAAAACAAAACAATGAATGCAATATAGGACTTCAAAACAAAATAATAGTAAATCCAAAATGGTTACCATAATATATCTTACTATCTTTGAAATAACTGCCCATGCCATCAGATATAATAAAATCAAACAAAACAGAATAAAATCCAACCAAACAAAACAATGAAAACAATATAGGACTTTAAAACAAGATAATAGGGAATTCACAATGGCTACCACCTTCAGAAAGAGATCCCCCATAGATGCTATATTGCACATTGTTATCCTCTAAACAGATGATCAGACTACTGGCTTTAGGCTTGCAGTCAGTAAAACACTAAACACTAGAAGCGTTAAGTTGTATTCCACTTCAGTAGCCATCATTTCAGCCTGTGTTTCTCAGGGTCAGCTGGTCACTTACAGAGGGTGGGGTGGACCTTGGCTCTTCTTGTCTCCCAGGCCTCCCACTGGAAGGGGCTGGGATCTGGTTCTCCTCCCCATGGCCCACACATGGCATCAACTCACAGGGCAGCTTTGGCTTCTTGTTATCTTCCTGTTCTCAGCAGGCTAAGAATGGTGCCAACTCACAGGAAGGGGCTGGTGTCTGGCTCTTCTCCTCGCAGCCTGCACATGGTGCCAACTCACAGGAAGGGCTTCTTGTTGGCTTTTTGTTCTCTTCCCCGTGGTCCATGCATCCATACTGCTACTTTATGTGACATCCTTCAAATACATGGTGGCCTTTTGGATATGTATATCCTTGATGGCCTGGGCAGTTTCACAGGTGTTCTTAAAGTGAACATGAAGATTTGAGCCTCTTGATTTGTGTGATTTGTGGAGTTTGCTGGGTCAAGAAAGTAGCAAACCATTTTCACAGGTCACCTCAGACCGCTTACAGGAAAAGGAAACCATTTGATTTTAAAAACCTTACTTTTTGCCTGTCATCTTTGGTTCTGTTTTAGGACAGAGATCTCAGATCAGTCCTCATTTAATAGGAACTGACTCTTCACATAATATAACAAAACATCTCTCAGCCTTTTAAAGAATAACAGTTGGGTGTGGTGCCACATAACTGTAAACTTAACACTTGGGAGACTGAGGCAGGAGGATTTCTGTGAGTTTGCAGTCAGCCATCCAGCCAGAACTGCATAGCAAGACACTGTCTCAAAAAAAAAAATCAAAAAATGAAAATCTTTGGTCTATACCTATTATAGACACAATGCAAATATAATAGTGGAGAAATCTGTATTTATACTAGGTATGGTGGCACATGCCTGTAATCCCACTTTCAAGGATGCTTAGGTGGGAGAATCACTTGAATCCAGGAGTTTGAGACTAGCCTGAACAGCATAGCAAGCTCTTGTATGAAGAAAAATTTAAAAATGAATAGTAGTTTAAAAATTATTTGGAAAATTTAAAAACTTATAGAGTATTAACAAAACATACAGAACTCCTTGCATATAGTCAATTTCATTTTAAAATAAAAGTGATGTCACAAAGTAGTAAGAGATCTAAGTCTAAGCAGTGGAAATGCTTTTTGATTTCTTGTGTTTGTTTACACAGAATTTTTCTCCATAAAGACCCTTTCGGTGGGGGATAGCAGGCACTGTTATTTATGAAGCTGTCCTTCAATTGAAACAATGCATTTAATTGAAAAGTTTTCCTGTGATTCCCTCCATCAATCTCTGACGTAGTCTTTCCCTCCCAGTTGGAGACAGCTTCCTCCTTGCACCCTTCCCTGTGTCTGGGTGATGTGAATAGATTCTTCAGTTGGAATGATTTCTCTGTTTTGACTTTCATAGCTGAAATCTCAAACAAGTGATGTGAAACAAACCAGAATTTGCTGTCACCATGGCATTTGTCTGTGGTTTTCATTCACCAAGGATCAGCTTTCCCTCTCTGCCCTGGGTTCTGAGATTTAAAGAAGACATGGATGGGTTGAAGTTCTGGCTCCGTCACTCTTTTTGGTGAATAACTAAAGATAAAATGGATTGTCCAGTAAGTGACCCTAGAAGCTCTCTAAGTCATCTCAATGAATTAGCTAGGCCTTAGGGCTCCTCTTCCCTTGCTAACAGGAAGGGGAGTCTCTGAAAAAGCTCAGGGCATAGTGGTTCATTTTCCCCAGTGAAAAAGCTGTACCTAAAACCAACTTGCCCATGAGCTAACAAGTAGTATGACCAGGTGACTGACACCTACACTCAGACCACGCAGTGCCCCTGGCCAAAGTTTATGACTTTTGCTTATGAGACCCTCTCTCATCTTCCCCATACAGCAGAGAGAAATAGCAGTATATGTCCTTCTCTTGAAGCATAGCCTTGTTGTGTACCCAGCTGTACTCCGGCCCTACCCAAGTTACCTTTTTGCAAGATGCCCTAAGATGTGGGGACCTTTGGGTCCAGGGCATATGTCAAATGACAGTGCAGATGATTTTTGTTTGGTTGGTTTTGTTTTATGGTATTTTTGTTGTTGGTTTGAGACAAGGACTCACAGTGTAATCCAGGCTGGCCTTCAACTCACCATGTAGCCCAAGGTAATCTTGAATTTGTAGTCCTCCTGTCTCAGCCTCCAAGTGCTGGGATTACATGAACACCCCTGGTCAACAAGGAGGTCTTTTACTACATACTTTGACTATTAATTTCATCTTCTAGGAAAAAAAGAAAATGCAAGGGATTGTTTTCAAAGTTAAATTTATTCATTCAACTCTACTGGAGCATTGAGTTAAATCTTATGTAAATATTTGCTGTACGGAATAAATTACCTTTGAGAGAGGTGGGAAGTCATGAAAAGGGCATGCATTTCTGAGTCATAGATTTGGCTTTATATTTCAACATTTGTGCTTTGTGCTCAGGGCCTTGAGTAATTTCTTAATCTCTTGGAATTTAAAAGAGCGTGTGAAGCTGGGTGTGGCAGCACACTCCTATCACCCCAGCACTGTGGGAGAATGAGGTAGAGCACTGCAAGTTCAAGCCTAACCCAGGCAATTTAGTGACTTTCTCAAAATAAAAAGAAGGGGCCATAGATATAGCTCACCAGTGCCTGCCTGGCACGTGTGAGGCCCTGAGTTCAATTCCTGGTACACCTCCCTATATATATATAATTTTTTTTAAAAAAGAAGTTGGAATGTAGTTCAGTGTGAAGGTTGTGGTTAAATCCTCAATACCACCAAAAAAATGAATAAAAAAATAAAAAGAGGGTGTAAATATTAAATAAGATCATATCTCTAAAAGGATTAAGTGTACATTTGGTACCTACTACATACTCAAAAATTATTTTATTAGTATCTTGTTTGTTATAAACAATAATTATATTCACCTTGGGAAACTGTGCATGCACACATTAAATCTTGATCATTTTTATTCCCACACCCTACCCCAATCTCCTCTCCCCATTCCAGGCGCCTTTCTTAGTTCCCCACAATCTACCTTCCTCTTTACTATTATCTTTCTTATATTTTGCTTTTTAAAATTACTTCTATTTCGGATTTCTCAGACAAGAGAAATCAAGCAATGTTTAACCTACTGTGTCTGATTTATTTACTACTTTACGTATCCATTAACAATGTAGAAGTTTCCTTTTGCCTGGTGGCTTTGCTAACGTTTACTGCTTTTTGAGTTCTTGCTGATAGTCATTTTTATTAGAGCTGTTGTTTTGAATTGCATTTCTCTAATGGCCAAAATGTTGCACATTTTTTCCGTATACTTAGCCATTTGTGCTTTTTCTTTTGAGAAGTAGCTATTCATTTCAACTGCTTGCTTTTTGATTAGATCTTTTATTTTGGAGGGTCCAATTTTTTTGAGTTGTTTGTATATTTTAAACACTAGTCCTCTGTCCAAGGAGTAGTTGGCAAAACAAAAAAATTTTTTTGAGAGAGGGTTTTACTATGCAGTTTAGGCTGGCCTTCAACACACTTTATAGCTCAGGTTGGCCTTGAACTCACTGCTATCCTCCTGCTGCAGCCTTTTGAGTGCTGGCATTACAAGTATGCACCACCAGGCCTGGCAAAATTTTTCCCCATTCTATATGTTGTCTCTTCACCCTGTTGGTTACTCTCTTTGCTGTGTAGAAGCTTTTAAATTTTATATTATCCCATTTGTTGATTTTCTTCATTATTTCTGTGATGCACAGTTGGGTTCTGCTCAGAAAATCTTTGCCTATCATCATGTCTCCTAGAGTTTTATCATTTTTTTTCAGTATATTCATTGTTCCTGTTTTTAGATTTAGGTCATTGATCTGACTTAATTTGGTTTTAGTACAAGTGAGAGATGAATGGGTCTAGATTCATTCTTCTGCATATGGATAGCCAGTTTTTCCAGCATCATTTGTTAAATAGGCTATTTCTTTTCCAACAGTTGTTTTTGGTCCCTTTGTCAAAAATTGGATGGGTGAAATGCATGAAGTTGTTTCTACATTCTCAGTTCTATATCATCTGTCCATATATCTGTGTTTGTGTCAGTACCATGTTATTTTTATTACTGTAGTTTTTTTAATTTTAAAAAGCAAAACATAAAACAGAGTAGAAATAATATAGAATTTCAAAAAAAGTAAGAAATCAACACTAGTTAATATATTGCATATTGTTATCTTGGGTAGTTGTTCAAGTTACAAGATCTAGGCATAAAAATGATCGAACAAACAATGATAACACAAACTATTCTTTCTGATGAACTAACAGAATTAGTAGTACAGTTATCTATCATGCACAATTCCACATATGTACAGTTATATGTATATACCTAAATACATATTATCTTTTCCTTTCTTCCACTTCTCCTTTCCCCTATCCCAGTTGTTCTTTAATTTTGAGCACTTTCTTTCCCTGTCATTATTACAATAGTTATTGTACATTTTGGATCTTGTTACTCTTTCAGTTTATTATTATTATTATTTATTTTTTACACTAGGGAGACAATATGATATTTATAAATGTGAGTCTGATTTATTTCACCTATGTGTATAGTCTCAACTTGCCTCCATTTACCTGGTAAAAGCCTCAAGATCACCCTTTTTATAGCTGAGTAATATTCCATTGTATAAAAATACCACATCTTTTTTATTCATTCTGTGGTTGATGGGCATTTTGGTTGTTTCCAAGATTTGGCTATTACAAATTGTGCTGCTATAAACACGGGTGCACATATATCACTGGGACATGACATTTTCAGTTTTTCTGGGAAAATACCCAGAAGGGGGATAGCTGGATTGAATGGGACTTCCAATCCTAGTTTTTTGAGGACTCTCTACACTGACTTCCATAGTGGCCACACCAGTTTACACTCCCACCAGCAGTGGAGAAGTGTGCCTTTTTCCCACAGCCCCACCAACATTTGTTATCAGTTGATTTCTTGATGGTAGCCATTCTTTCTGGAGTGAGATGGAATCTCAATGTGGCTTTAATTTGCATTTCTTGAATGACCAGTGATGTTGAGCATTTCTTCATGTATTTATTCGCCATTTGTATTTCTTCATCTGAGAAGTGCGTGTTCATCTCAGATGCCCATTTTTGAATTGGATCTTTGAATTTTGTGGGCCTGATGTTTTTCAATTATTTATATGTTCTGGATATAAGTCCTTTGTCTGAGGGACAGTTGGCTAAAACTTTTTCCCATTCTGTGGGTTTTCTTTTCACTTTATTGGTGATTTCTTTTGAAGTGCAAAAGCTTTTTAATAAGATGAGATCCCAGTTGTTGATTCTTTGAAGTACTACCCGTGCAGTTTGCAATTTGTTCATGCACTCTTTGCCGACCCCTATGTCTTCAAGATTTCTACCTACCTTGTCTTCCAGTAGATTTAGTGTTTCTCTTCTAATATTTAGATCTTTGATCCATTTTGACTTTAATTTAGTGCATGGTGATAGACATGGGTCTAGTTTCATTCTTTGGCATGTGGAAAGTCAATTTTTCCAGCACCATTTATTGAAGAGGCTATCTTTCTTCCAGTGAACATGTTTAGCCCCTTTGTCAAATATAAGGTGGCTGAGTGTCTTTGTAGTCATATTTGCATCTTCTAATCTGTTCCATTGATCATTAGGTCTATTTTTTTTTGCTGGTACCATGCTAATTTTATCACAGTAGCTTTGTAGTATAGTTTCAAGTCAGGGAATGTGATGCCACCTGCCTTGCTTTTGTTGTCTAGGATTGCCTTTGCTATTCTATGTCTCTTCTGTTTCCAAATGAATTTTAGGATGTTTTCTATAGATCTGAAAGGTATGTTAATGGTATTTTGATTGGGATTGCATTAAATCTGTAAAACAGTTTTGGGAGTATGGCCATTTTCACAATGTTGGTTTTTCCTAACCAAGAGCAAGCGATATCTTTCCATTTTCTGACAACATATTCAATCTCTTTTTGTACAGTACTATAGTTTTCAGCATGTAGGTTTTTACATTCTTAGTTAGGTTGATTCCTAAGTATTTCTTTTTTATTTTTTGAATGCTATTGTGAAAGGTGTTATTTCCATAATTTCTCTCTCAGTGAGTTTGTTGTTGTGTACAGGAATGCTATTGATTTTTGAGTGCTGACTTTGTATCCAGCTACGCTACTGAATTTGTTATTAACTCTAGTAGCCTTTTGATGGAGTTTTTAGGGTCCTCAATGTAGAGTATTATGTCATCTGCAAATAGTGATAATTTAACTTCTTCCTTTCCTATATTTATTCCTTTTATTTCTCTCTCATCTGATTGCTCTGGCTAATGTTTCCAGAACTATATTGAATAGGAGTGGACAGTGCACATCCTCGTCTTGTTCCTGATTTTAGAGTGAAAGCTTCCAGTTTTTTCCATTTCATATAATGTTGGCTGTTGGTTTGTCATGGATGGCTTTTTATCAGATTGAGGTAGATACCATCTATACCAAGTTTCTGTAAGTTTTTTTTATCATGAACAAGTGTTGAACTTTATTAAAGGCTTTTTCTGCATCTATTGAGATGATCATGTGATTTTTATCTTTAGTTCTGTTAATGTGGTGTATTACATTTATTGATTTGCATATGTTAAACCATCCCTGCATTCCTGGGATAAATCCCATTTGATCATGATATATAATCTTTTCAATTTGCTGCATTCTATTTGCCAGTATTTTATTAAGAATCTTTGCATCAATGTTCATTAGGGAGATTGGACCATAGTTCTCTTTTTTAGTTGGGTCTTTCTCTGGTTTGGATATCAGCGTAATACTTGCCTACAGGAATGAGTTAGGGAGGATTGCTTCCCTTTCAATTTCATTGATGAGCTTGAGGAGTATTGGCATTAAATCTTCTCTTAATTTCTTGTCAAATTCAGCCATGAATCCATTAGGACTTGAGCTTTTCTTTGTTGGTAAGTTTTTAATCATGTTTTCAATTTCAGTAGCTGATATTGGGTTATTCAAAATTTTTATATCTTTTTGATTCAGCTTTGGTAATTCATATGTTTCTAGGAATTTGTCGATTTCCTCTGAGTTTTCCACCCTATATGAGTAAAGATTTTCAAAGTAGTTATTCATGATCTTCTGAATTTCCATGCGATCTGTAGTAATTTCTCCTTTTTCATTCCTTATTGCATGAATTTGAGTTTTTTTCTTTTTTTCTTGATAAGGTTGGCTAGAAGTTTATCGATTTGGTTTATTCTCTCAAAGAACAAGCTCTTTGATTCACTAATTCTTTGTATTGTTTTCTTAGTCTCAATTGCATTAATTTCTGATCTGATCTTTATAATTTCCCCTCTTCTATGAGCTTTGGGTTTGACTTGCTCTTCTTTTTCCAGAAGTTTGAGGTATAGCATTAAGTTGTTTGTTTGTGCTTGTTCTGTTTTCTTGATATGACAATTTATTGCTATATTTTTCCTTCTTAGGACCACTTTCATTGCATCCCACAAGTTTCAGTATCTGCATTTTCATTGAATTTAGGTATTGTTTAATTTCTTCTTTAATTTCATCTGTAACCCATTGGTTGTTCAAGAGGTTGTTATTTAATTTTCATGTGTTTCTGTAGGTTTTACAGTTTCTTTTGCCATTAATTTCCAATTTCAGTGCACTATGGTCAGATAATATGCATGGGAAAATTTCAATCCCTTTGCATTTACTTAAGGATGTTCTAAGGGCTAATATATGATCTATTTTAGAGAATGTCCCATGTGAAGCTGAGAAAAATATGTATTCTGATGTTGTTGGGTGGAACACTCTGTAAACATCTACTAAGTCCATTTGTTCACAGGTTTGATTCAGTTGTTATTTCTTCACCAACTTTTTGTCTAGTTGATCTATCTCTTTGTGACAATGGGGTATTAAGGGCCCCTGTTTCAATTGTGTTATTGTGTATCTGGTTTTTCATGTCTCTTAGTATTTGTCTTATACAGTTGGGTGCGCCTATATTTGGTGCATATATATTTATGATTGCTAACTTTTCCTCTTGAATTTTTCCCCTAACAAATATGTAGTGATCTTCTTTATCTCTTTTGATCATTTTTTGTTTGAAGTTTACACTGTCTGCAAACAGAATAGCTACCCCTGCTTTTTTCTGGGTTCCTGTCACATGGAATATTGTTTTCCATCCTTTAACTTTTAGTCTATGAGTTTCCTTTTGAGTCAGATATGTTTCTTGTATACATCATATTGTTGGGTCCTGTTTCTTGATCCATTTTGTCAACCTATTTCTTTTAATTGGTGAATTAAGGCCATTTACATTGATGGATATAACTGATATGTACTGGTTCAACTTTGTCATGTTATTTTCCTGTTTGTGCTTTCCCCCCTTGTTTAATTGCTTGCCCTCTCTGGTGGTTTCTTTCTGTTGTTGTTCTGGGAATTGTAGTCACTTTTATCTCTCTCTAGTATGTCTTTCAGTACTCTTTCTAGTGTTGGTTTGGTAGACATGAATTTCTTCTGTTGTTCTTAGTCATGGAAGTATCTTCTTTCTCCATTAAATTTCAAAGAAAGTTTTGCTGATACATTAATCTGGGTTGAAAGTTGTTTTCTTTCAGGGCTTGAAACACCTCACTCCAAGCTTATCTTGACTTGAGGGTTTGTGCTGAGAAGTCTGCCATGATTCTAATAGGCTTTCCTTGATAGGTGAATCATGTCTTTTCTCAATAGCTTTTAATATTCTGTTTTTATGTTGAATTTATGGGATTTTAATTATTATATAATATATAATTATTATATAATTAAATATATATATTTAGTTATATATATTTATAATTATTATATATCTGGATGTAGATTTACTTTGATTATGACTCTTTGGCATTCTGTATGCCTCACTTATTTTTATATCAGATTCTTTTCCCATGTTTGGGAAATTTCTGCTATTACTTCTGTGAACAGTTTTCTATGTCATTGGTATTGACCCCTGCATCTTCATTGATGCCTATTAGTCTTATATTGTTTCTCTTTGCATCATTTTGAAGCTGTTGAATTGTCATTTCATGCTGCCTTGTTATTTTAAAAAGTTCTTTCCTTTCATGATTGCTAGCTGTGATCCTCCTCAAGGTCTGAAATTCTATCCTCAGCTTCATTCCAATGGTTTCACTAGCTTTCAATTGATTTTTTTAGCTCTTGGATATCTCTGAATTTGTTTCATGCGTTCTGCTTCTTTTCTGTATTGTTCATTCAAGGTTTCCATAATTTTCCAATGCTCCTGTACTTTTTAATCTATGTCTTCTCTAGCTATGCTGAGCAAGTCCTTTATTAAGGTTGTCATTTCTTTCTTTATGTTAGAGATTATTTCTAATCTGATTTCATCTGTAGCCTTGTGGATTTGTTTTATTCCATTTGCTATCTTTTCAGAAACTTCAGGTATATGACTTTTAACGTCTCTATGTCAATGTCTACTGTGCTTGTTCCTGATGGACTGGATATTTGAGATTGCACTTTGCTTTTCCATTTTGTCATTTTCACCTCTTGGGTTACTATTTGGTCTTTCAATTCCACTAGTCTCAACTGTCCATAGTGCATGTCTTAGCATCCTACTGTGTGGCTGATGTTTGTCCAGTTGCTGGGCCCCACAATGAAGGGGAGGACCAGTCACCTGAATTCCTCCTGCAGGGCCTGTTGGGTGAGTCCTATATTCTTCCTAGGCTGACTAGCCTGGGGATATTAATGTAAGTCAACCTTTAGTTCCTACTGTTACTATGGCTGATTCAGGCTGTTCCAGGCCACCAGATCTACCTGGCTATAGTGTTTGCCTCAGCTGGGACCCTACTGTGTCACTGGGTGTCTTGTAAGTCCTTTTAATTCCCTCCAGGTTCGAGGAGGCCTTATCGGCACTCTCCTTAATTCACCTGGTATTCTCTGTACGGAGGAAGGACTTGCCCACACTCTTGCCAGGCTTGCCAAGGTCCTACAGCTGGGGTGGGGGGAGTTCACTACTGTTCTTGTTTACTCACTGAGGTGCTCTACTTGAGGGGGAAACTTACCACACTGTTGCAATCCCCCTGAGGTCCTTTTTGTGGGTAAGGTGTTGCTGAGGCTCCCATCAGCCCAGCAAGGTTCTGCAGGTGATGGAAGGGTTCAGATTGTCCATGGGCTGCAGTGGTCTTTTGGGTGTGGCGGGAGGGTGACATATGATCCTGTGGCTGTCCCAGATTCATGGGGTGAGGAGGAGAGGCAGCCAACAATCCCACAGCTGTCCCAGGTCCGTGTGGTGAGGAGGAAGTGCAGCCAATGATCCCGTGGCTGCCTTAGGTCTGGGGGGGGGTGAGGAGGAGGGGCAGCTGATGATCTCATGGCTGTCCCAGGTCCAGGAGGCGAGGAGGAGGGGCAGCCAATGATTCCGCAGCTGTCCCAGGTTCAGGAGTCAAGGAACGTACTAATGTAGTTTTGTAGCATAACTTGACATTTGGAGTTGTAATGCTTCCTTCTTTGCTCTGTTGCTCAGTATTACTTCGTCTATTATTGGTCTCTTATTTCATATGAGATTTAGGATTTTTTTTCCTAATTCTATGAAGAATGTTGTTGGTTTTTTGAGATTGCAGCAACTCTATATCATTTTGGTAACATGGTTATTTTGACAATATTGATTCTGATTATCCAGGAACAGGGGACATCTTTCCATTTTCTCTTATCCTTTCAATCTCTTTTTTCCAGAGTATTATAGGTTTCATTGTAGAGGTTGTCTTAGTTACTTTTCTCATTGCTGAGAAAAAATACTTGACACCCAAAGTTAAAGGAGGAAAGGTTTATTGTAGCTCACAGTTTGCAGAGGTTTCAGTTCCACAGTTGGCTGACTCCAAGGCAGCGTGGTATGGCAGTGGAGAAACAGCTTATGTCAGGCAGAAGGCAGCCAGTGGTGAAGTAGTGAAGCAGTGAGTGACAACAGCAGGTTATTTATATTCTCTTCAGGCTACCTATCCTTGGAGAGGGGAAACCCTCCCACATCTGGAGAACCCTTAATCCTAGGATTGCACCAAGAATCAATCACAGCTGGGAGTTCAGCTCAGTGGCTTCAGCACCTGCCCTGGTAGGTGTGAGGTTGTGAGTTCGATCCCTGGTGCCACAAAAAAAAAAAAAAAAAAAAAAAAAAAAAAAAAAAAAAAAAAAAAAAAAAAAAAAAAAAAAAAAAAAAAAAAAAAAAAAAAAAAAAAAAAAAAAAAAAAGAAAGAAAGAAAAAGAAAAAGAATCAACCACAGCATCACACACTCTAGATCCAGCCACATCCAAAATGCCCCACCTATGGCTATATGAGGCATGAGGTTTTGGACATCTAGATACAAGCTGTAATAGAGGTCTTTCACTTTCTTGGTTTGATTAATTCACAGGTATTTAAGTTTTTTTTAAAAAAATCACTGAACATTTATTAATTAAATCCTTTATCTGTCTTTTTACATCGTCTTTGAGCTCACTAAACATCTTATGTATTTGCTTATTTGACCCTTCTTTGATCTCTTCAAACATTTTACCTATTTGGTTTTTAAGTTTTTTGCTTGAAAGTTCCTCTGTTTCAGTCCTGTGAGATTGGTTTTTGGGGATTTAAGAGGTTTGTGAGGCATCTTATTGCTTTGATTCCTCATGTTTCTATTGCTTTTGTGCTGAGAGTTGTAGATGTGTTAGGCTAGAAACTTCTGTCACTACTGTGGAGACATTTTTATTTAGTATATGTTACACCATTATGGGACCTGGACTTTGGTTGTTTTGGTGTTCATGCACCTATTCAACCTACTCAGTGTAATAGAATCAGTCCTGCTCACTGCATTGCTAGGTAACAACAATTACTGGTTACACTGGCACATATGTCAATTATATAATTTAAAAACTGTTTTCAAAATTTCACATTTTTTTTCAGTAACCCAAGACAACAATGAAAGAGGACCTATGACAAACAGGCTGAGATGTAGAGTATAAGGGAAGGAGAATGGAGGGAGAAAAGGAAGCAAACAGCTCAGAAATGAGGAAAGGAAAAAAGACACAACAGCAAATAAATGAAAAGAGATAAGACTTAGATGATCTAAAAAATCTGCAATGGAGGGAAGGGGAGAAGAAGCTTCAGAGGTTATTTTTTAGGGTTGAGGAAAAAGAAAAAGAGGGGTAGAAATATAGAGATTGAAGGAAGCTGTAAGATGGTCAGAACCAATTAGTATGCTGATAGAAAGCCTCTACATGACTTCTCCGAGTATAATTTTTGGTAAGGGTTAACCTGACATGACCATGAGACGTACTATAAACTGAAGCAGTAATTAATACTTATTCATTTCATATATGCAAACAACACCCCCACATATGCATATGCCTGATGACTGGGGAAAAAGAAACACTCGTGGGTGCAGAGATCAGCAGCTTTGGGTGGACAGTGAGGGACCCACATGGGTGCTGAGCTCCGCAGTGCTTGAAGGTGGCAGCAGAAGGGAGCATGCATGGGTGCTGAGCTCCAGGGCCTTGGGTGCAGTGGTGGAACATCTGATTTGGCACTGCTTTTGTGTCTTTTCCACCCCTCGATCACACTGGTCACGGCTGCTGCATGCTCTGTGACTCACTGCCCACAGACCCTTCAATCACTGGTTCCACTTCCCTAACCAGGTCCATGTCCTTGTTCATTTCTGACCAGGGCTCACTCACCTGAGTTGTCATTGCCCTTTGCATGATGTCCTGGCTTGCGCCCTCCTCAGTGCCCTCATCTGAGGTGACCTTCCCTTGCAAATACCTTGCCTAATGGGTTCATCCCCCTGTGGACAGAATGCGAGGACCAGGCAGTGGCTGCTGGACCAGGAGCTGCTGCTGCACTTGGCTTCTTTCCGTGGGGGATTAGATTGTCCCTGAGATGGCACAGCCTGGACTTGGGCTTCAAGCAGTTTTGGGATTGAGAAGAAGCCTTGTTTCTTTTTCTTTTCTTAAATTTCAAACAGAAAAAAGTAAAAATAACAAACAGTTTCAAAACAGGCTAGTAGGAGAGTAACAATAATTAATACATTGCATAATATTTTGTTCATAGTAGTTGTTCACAGTACAAGATAAAAGCATGAAATCTTGTGCAAAAAAGTATTCACACAAAACTTTCTTTTCAATGAACTAACAAATACTAGCTGAATCTTAACTATCTTGTGCATATATATTTTTTCCTTTTTCCTTTGTTCCTTTCCCCTTTCCCCATCAGTTTTTCTTTTATTTTGAACAGTTTCTTCCTTATTCACAATACCTATTGTGCATCTTAGAACTTATTTACTCTTTCAGTTTCTCACACCAGGGAGACAATATGATATTTACACATGTGGGTTTGATTTCACTTATGAATATGGTCTCCTGTTGCATCCATTTACCTGTAAAAGTCTCCAGTTTATCTTTCTTTATGGCTAAGCAGTGCTCCACTGTATAAAAATACATCTTTTTTATCCATTCCTCAGCTGATGGGCATTTGAGTGTTTTTTTTTTAAGATTTATCTATTACAGGTTGTTCTGCTATTTAAATGGGTATATGTACATCTGCATGGAATGATGTTTTTAATTCTTTTGGGAAAATATCCAGAAGCTACCTGTATTTTTGAGTAGCTTAGTAAGTACTCCATTATATTAAAAAAAAAAACTTCTTTATCCATTTCTCAGTTGATGGACATTTGGGTTGTTTCCAAGATTTAGCTATTATAAATTGTGCTGCTATAAACATGAGTGTACATATATCGCTGTAGTATGATGTTTTTAATTTTTTTGGGAAGATATCCAGAAGAGGGATAGTTGGGTTGAATGGGACCTCTAATTCTAGTTTTTTGAGGAATCTCTACACTGATTTCCACACCTGATTCTTTTGCTAAATACTCCTGAAACAAGAATTCATCCGATGGCAGGGTCTTCTGTGTTTAGGTTTGGTTGGTCCCATTTCCAAGTACCTACAGATCTCAGTGAGCATCTCGTGAGTGCTGCTGACTGGAGCCTTCATTGCCTTCATTGTCTCCTCTCAGTAAATCCTTAATGGCTGTCCTCGCTTCCCTGTGCTCCTCTTCCCTTTCCCCTTCCTCCTTACTTCCATTTGTTTGTTTGCTTTCTTATCTCATCCTGACTTATTTTTTCTTTCATATATCTGAACCCTGTTCCCTTCCAAATCCTCCCAAAACAGATGTGACAAGTTTTTCTAAGTTCCATAGATTTCTAATATGCTGCAGGGAATAGGGAACTGAATTCTTTGTGGATGTGGACATGGGCTGAGGGTACTTTCTCAAAGGGCTTTGGACCTAGAATACATCAAGATGCAGGGCAATGAACATTCATGTTTGGTTTTTTCAAAGTTATCAGAAAGTAAGCTAATAATCACAACTGTAGTTATCAGATTTGAATCTTCAAGCAAATCTGGATTGTTGTTTGCTTTCTCCTTCTGGTATATTTTGTCTTTTTTGATTTCTTCATAGAGTAGCTATACTTTGGAGCTGTAATTTGTAATGTAGTAATGTGTTAATATATTAACAAGTTAATAGTTCTAGAGGACCATCCAAATATATGCTCTCTCACCCTCCTCACATTCTGAGATGGTGTTCTCATTTCACACGATGTGCTGACATCAATGGGGCTAAAAGCAGTAGAAGAAAGAAACTGACTTGGAATTACACATTAAGCTGAGGTAGTGGATAAAGCGGAACCCAGCTGGGATGATGAATTTTGTTTGGAGAGTGGAGAGGATCTCTACCTATGAGTCTACCTCAAATGATTTCAAATTCCCATCAGATAAGCAAATTATTAAAGGGGTAAACATAGTAAGACATGGAGTGCTGGCTAAAAACATTCATTTTCAATATTTCAAACATTGAGTTGGTTTCAAGTATGTGTCACCATGCAGGCTCTTTCATTCTTTCCGTGCTGTTAAGTGGTTATTTATTAATACTTTCCCTGATATTTTATAAGGTCCAAAAATCAGATAACTTAAGAGTAAAATGGATTTTCTGACATGAAATCACATCAGATAGAGCTAAGATTAGAATTTCTATTTCCTGAGTTGCTATTTTTTAACTAATCCATTAAACATTCACTGGTGATTCAGCCAGAGATGCTTTCATCATTGTGTCTTCTAGCAGTAACTATATAAATACCTTAAGCCAAAATCTATGAGAAAAATATCCTTGGTATAAATTCTCTTAAGAGTGCTTATAATTCAGTTTCTCACTACTTTTACTATAGTCATAAAGAAATAAACTTCTTAAAGAAATAATGGTTCTATTATAAAGCTACATAAATGTTTTTAAAACTCTCTTGTAGAAAGAAGTTTCTAAATCACAAAATTACATTCAAATAATAGATTTTGAAAATAAGTTTCAGAACTAGAATTTAACATGCTAACATTTCAGCAGACAGCAATTAATTTTGGCCTGAAGTAGATCATTTTAGTCTCAACTAACTTGTTACTTGTCCTTGGACAGTCATTCCTGAAAAACATATAGCAGCCAACAACTATTAAATAAAACAGGCTAATAGTTGATGACTGTAAAGATTCATACTCTTCTATATAGGTATTCAGGAAAACCAGAATTATTTCAAGACAATATAATTCACGATAGGGAACATCAGTAGTTCATAACTCCCAAACAGGAAGTGACGTGAACTTTAGTAAGATATTTTACATTTGAGAGTTCATAACTGCTAAGAAAAATTAAGCTATATTATGAATACTGAAGACTTAAATAAGAGCGACAATACTTGTAATATTTTCAAATCATGATAATGTGAAATAGTCTAAATCAGCCATGCTCTAGATAATTCATGAAGTCTGGCCCACCCATTTCTACCTCCTACTATGATATCCTTTCCCCACACTCCACAAATCCTGTTCCCAAGGACAGAAGCTCATGATGCCCTACCTAGACCCAAGCTTTGGGAACAGTCCTGTCCTCCCTTAAGTAGAAAAGTCTAAAAGTTCTTTTCTACTATGCTTTTCTGTAGTTTTCTAACTTTCCAATGCAAGCAATTAAAAAGCCTTTAAGAAACTATACAAACCTTTTAAGAAATTTAAGTCATGACCTGGTGTGGTAACTTCAATCCCAGCATTCTGGGAGGCAGAAGGATGCCAAGTTCAAATTCTGCCTAGAAGACACAGCAAGACTCTGAAAATGTTATGGATTAAAAACTGGAGGTCAGTTTAACACCAGTTGAATTAAAGCAGCATGGCCCTGAGTGTAGATGGCCCATCTGAGGAAAGTTGACAGCATAAAATGAGGCAGGGAAAGGAAGAGTGAGCTGTTGTGGGTTCTCCTAAGTGTCATTTGGAGCTGTTGGTTCTCCTGGAGGAGCTTGTCATGGCTAACTTCCCCAATTTGAATTTGGCCATTATTATCAGAGGAGCTTGGGACCTGGTTACTGAGAGTAACTGTGGTTCATTTTGGGGGAGGTCTGCTCCTTACATTGAGCATCACTTCCTGGCTCCAGAGGGGAAGATGTGTGTTGTTTAATCTCCAGGAGAAGTTTGTCACACTGGCTTCCTGACATGTACTCTACTGATCTCATTGTTAGAGGAGCTCAGGATCTCATTGTTACTGAGGATGGCTGTGGTACTTTTCAGGGCAGCCCTGGTCCTTATTTTGAGCATCACTTCTTGGCTCCAGTGTAGAACCCTCAACCTACTAGCACAGATCCTTCACCCCACTGGCATAGACTTTCTAGCTTCCATCGCTGACCTGTGGGTTGGCCCAATGCAGATCGTTAAACAGAATGGATTGAGTCACTGTCACGGGCTCTAGACCTCCAGTTGGACTGGTGGGAGGCATTGTCAAGGGCTCTAGGTTTCCAGCTGAACACATGCAGGATATTACTGTGGGATCCAGGCCCTTAGCTGAATTTTCTAGGTCTTTAGTGTTGTGGACAGATTTCTTGCACTTTCTTGTATTTAACTCTGAGTGACGATCATAAGATAATAATAGAAATTCTGTGTCCTATATGGAATTGTTCTCCTTGCAACCTGACTACCACAGAAAATAATACAGATAGTACAGCTGGGGCCATGACACCACTGCCCTCCACTTACCTGAACTTGGGCAACACCCAGGGCAACATTCTCTTGACCTTTGTCCTAATGCCAACTCCTGGGTAGAGATAAAGACAAAGACCCCTGGGGTCCCCTTGGAAAATTCTGAAGTCTCAAACCCAGAAAAATGCCTGCCAGATTCTCTAGCCGACCTCTAATAACCTCATGCATATGGACTGCATCTCACACATCTAATTATAACAGAGTGAAGTATGGGAAAGGAAAGGACATGTGTGATAGAAACAGCTGACAGGACTTGGTATCCTGTCAATCATGCTGTCAGTCACACTCTGGAAGACTCAATGGGTGGTACCCTAGACCCAGCACCATACTTTAAGTTCTTAAACCCAACACATTCAGCACTCACGCCATTTTCCTTTCAGACAGCGCGAGCCTGCTCATTGAGTGTACCATCACTTAATTAAACTTCATTAAACTTTGCTTTTTCCTCACCATTGAATACCATGTTCAATTCTTCACTACACACAAAAACCTAGAAACTCATCCAGAACCCATCACTCACAAGAACAAACATTTTAAAAAGTTTCTATTTTTTGTTAGTACATTTGTAGTATGTAATGATTACATTCCCTGAGGAGAGGGAGTTTGTGCATTTATGTAACACATCTCTATTCTTCTTTTCATCCCACTCCTTTGCCCTCCTCCACTTCTTGATCCCCTTCCTATTTGAAAAAGATCTATCTCCCTACTTCCTACTATATCTTTAATTTGTTCTTCATATATATTTTGGGTTTATAAGAGAAATAATGCGATATTTAAACTTACACATCTAATTTATTTCACTTAACATTATGCTCTTAAGGTGCATCCATTTTCCTACAAATGATTCAAGTTTATCCTTGTTTATGACAGAGTTGTATTCCATTGTGGTGAACACATTTTCTTTATCCAGTCATCTACTGATGGGCGTATTGGCCACTTCCAACATTTAGCTATTATGAATTGTGCAGTTATAAAGACGGGCATACATGTGTCACTGTAATATAATATCTTTAACTCATTTAGGAAGATACCAAGAAGGAGAATAGCTAGGTCAAATGTAATTTCTATTTTTAGCTTTCTGGAGGAATCTCCAAACATTGCTGGCTTATATTGCAACCAATAATATAGAAGGGCTCCTTTTCCCCAGCAGTCTCATCAGCATTTGTTGTTATTTGATTTCTTCATGATAGTCATTTTTATTAGAATAAGATGAAATTTGTTCATTTACATTTCTCTAATGGCCAGTGCTGTTGAACATCTTTTCATGTATGTGTTGACCATATGTACTTTTTCTGAGAAGTGTCCATTCATCTCACTCAAAATTTCAAAGTTTTTAAAGGCTGTGGATGGAGCTCAGAGTGAAGGCCTTAGGGCAGGGGGTGGGAGGGAAGAAGGGAGAGGGAGGCGGAGGGGGAGGGAGGGAGAGAGAGAGAAGTATCACTAGTTTGACATGCAAGTAATTCAGTAAAAACTGATAACTGGTCTTGCATTTGCTGCATCTTTGTTTTGATTCCCAATCTTATAACCTAGGCCTTCCTAGTTGGGAATTCTGTTTTATTTTTTTGACAACTACAGAGGGTTTTGAGTCTTCTCTCTGGAACTGTCTTATGCCCCTGTGGAACTGGGATCCTGTTGACTGCTGGGTGTCTCCTTCACACTGTACACTGTAACAGTACTCCCTCTCAGGCTATCTTGCTACACCACGTGAACCTTCCTGAGGTGAACCATATTCCGTGGTATCACCTGAATACTAAGCCCTGTTAACCTTGGGGAGATGACAAACTTGTGTCCCATAGGGCAAATGTAGCCCACTGACATACTTTGGTTGACATACAGACTTAAGGATAGTTTCACCATTTAACACATCCCCATTAATTTAGAAAAACCACTTCATTCTTAAGAGGCTGTCATTTTTCATCT
The DNA here is from genome assembly GCA_004363535.1 of Dasyprocta punctata. Classification (NCBI taxonomy): domain Eukaryota; kingdom Metazoa; phylum Chordata; class Mammalia; order Rodentia; family Dasyproctidae; genus Dasyprocta; species Dasyprocta punctata. The sequence continues at coordinate 62,502 of RJWM01002511.1, read as the reverse complement.
GTCAAACACGTACTTTTTTTTTTTTAACCTTGGAAGGCTGTAGAGAGGAACACAAATGAAACATTGTTGGAAAAGGACTTTATAAATTGCAAAGTGCTATACAGTGCAAGCTATTATTTCAGAAATAACACTAAGGATTTACTATAGTACCATCTGCTGCAGAATGGAACTGACTATAACACTGATGTTTCCAGTTGTTTAAAGGGGTATGTCAGTGGCAAGGGCACATAATATTTGCAGGTATTTCTAAGTTGGTATTATAATGAAATTCAAAGACTATTTATTTGCGAATTCTTATTTTATTTCTGTTAAATTGTGTATATGCTATTTCAATAATTTATATTTGAGTATATTTTCCCTCATTTATTTGTTCCCCATTTCTTTCACCACCAACTCCCACCCTTACGAACAGTAAACTAAAAATATATGTTTGGAGAACAACCAGTGATCATTTTTCTGTTCCAGATCTACAGGAGAATCAAGGGATCTGAGATGGGCGAGCTAGAATAAAAGGTACATAGAACACAGCAAAGGCTCTTAGTTGTTGCCCCTTCTGAAATCAAGCACATACCAGATATTTCTAGGGTAATGTTGAACTTTTTTTTTTTTAAAGAAAGCATGTTTTGTAATATCACCATCAATTTCAAACCTGTACAGTAAGCCCCCAATTTAGGAACATTTGAGTTGCAAACTTTCACTAATGTACTGTCTAAGAGTCACAGGTATGCTATATAATACTCACTTTGTCAGGTTACAAACAAATTCGACTTCAGTATGTTCTCCTGGAAGGGAACTTGTTGGTAAGTCGGTACTGTATTTCTATCCCTGTATTTCTTTCCCTCATTTCCCAGACTTTTAAATTCAACTACTGTTATGGATTAAAAACTGGTGGTCAACTTAGCACCAGCTGAATTAATTCAGTTGGTGTTGAGTAAAGATAGTCCACCTGAAGAAAGTTACCAGCATAAATAGAGACATGGAGAAGAAGAGCCAGGCATTGTGGGTTCTTTCAAGAGTTACTATTTCAAGCCGCTGGTTCTCCTGGAGGTGCTTGTCGTGCTGGCTTCCCCAATATGGATTCGGCCATTATCACTGGAGGAGCTCAGGACCTCATCAGTGAGAGTGGCTATGATTCACGTTGTGGGATCTCTGCTCCTCACATTGTACATTGCTTCACCCCGCTGGCATAGACTTTCTAGTTCCACCGCTGACCTTTGGCCTTCTCAGCACAGAACCATAAGTAGACTGATGTGAGTCCTTATTGTGGGCTCTTACATTTCCAGTTGGATTTGTGGGAGGCATTGTCATGCATTTGGGTCTCTAGCTGGACTCTTGCAGAACACTGCTGTGGGATCCAGGCCCTTGGCTAAATATCCTGGGTCTTAGTGTTGTGGACAGATTTTCCTGCACTTTTTGTGTTCAACTCTGGGTGACTATTATAAAACAGTATTACAAATCCTGTGTCCTTTATGCAGTTCTCCCTGTAACCCCTGACTACAACTACTTATTTGCATTTGATTTCATTAACATTGGTACTTTAAGTATAACACAGTCAGAACATTTTTTTTACTATTTTCTCTTTGGTGCTAGGGATTGAAACTCGGGCCTTGGATATGCTCATATACAATCTATTTCTGAGCTCTATCTGCAGCCCAAATAGAATTTTTGCTACTTTATTTTGGAAATCCTTTCCCCCAAACACACCAGCTACCTAGGTCTTATCTATCTCATGTGATGCATCCATTATTGTGTTACTCCACAAACACTTGGTAAAGCAAAAGTTTTGAGAGTTTCTCATATTCTTTCTTTCCTTGGCCTACATATTTAAACCATTGGTTTTTTATTTTTTATTTTTAAATTTTTAAAAATTAGTATATATTTGTCATATATATTGATCACATCCACCATAGGGAATTTGTACCTGTTCATAATATATTTTTTTCCCAATCCTTTCCCTTGCTTTAAACCCTTTTTACCTTTCCCATTTACAAGAGCTTTCTTTCTGTTTTTCCCTCCTATTCTTTTTCCCTTTTCTCTTCCTTCCCTTCCCTCTCCATTAATCTTTTGATTTCACTTAAACACATCTTTGGGATTTCTTTCCATTATCACCTTAGTATGCTAAGCCCCTGCCATGCTGTATGTGCAAGTAAACACACACACACACACACACACACACACACACACACACACAAAATTTTTTAGTAGTTGGGACTGACCTCAGGCCCTTGTGCATGCTAGGCAAGCAGTCCACCCCTGAGCTACATCTCCAGTCCTTTTATTTTGAGACAGGGTCTTACCAAATTACTGAGGCTGGTCTTAAACTTTTAGTCTTCCTGCCTCAGCTTTCCAAGTAGCTGTGTGCTACCATCCGTGGCACACATTTGAAAATGTTTAACAGTTTTAGACACGATGCTTCATGACTAAACACTTTAGTTCTTAATTTCTAAATACCAAGACATCCTTTTAGACAAACACAAGCATTAAGGACTGTGTTAGACTTAATGGAATAATCTGTCCACAGAAAGCGCTAGTACTGTCTTCTCCTAATCAGGTGTGGTACCTTGATGAAAATACATGGTGGTTTGGCTCTATCTAGTCTTACTGTTAGACTTATCATTAGTAACATAAAATGCTAAAGCTATAGCAGAAAATGCTCTCCAGCCACTCTGTCAGTTGCCCAGGTAATAGTTCCTATTACTACTGTCTCCTAGAAATGGCTGGTTACTATGATGCATATTGCAAGAACTAATCAGACAGCCTAGTACTCTGCCTCTTGCTTTCAAACCCCATAAAAACCTCCCTCCTTCAGTCTTCAAGGCCTGATGTTATGAAGGATAACTGATTTGAGTGCCCATCGATGTTAAATAAATCTGCCTCAAAATCCTGGGTGTCATTTTGGTGTTTCTGCTTGCCTTTGCAAAGCCCTGATTTCTTCAGCTATAACTTTATAAAGGTGATCTCTGAGGAGCCCTGTGGGTCTGGAGTTTCACAATTTTATGAAGATGGTACGTGCTTCCACATTCAACTTTCACACTGAGTTCTAACACCATGCTGAGGGTGCTTGTTGATAGCTGGGTTAATAATAAGAGTCAGGGCCTTCCAGGAAGATGGTGGAATAGTATGATGCAGGGAAAACAGCCTCTCTGAGAGACACCGTCTAGATGTGGGCACACACCATCTTGAGGAAGACGAAAGGGAGGGAGATGGGTTTCTTGGACCCAGGAAGAGCCTGAAGTCTGAATCAAACCCCACAGAGAGAGCAAAAAGAAAAAATTCAATTAAGAAGAAGGTGGTGGCTGGCAGAGCCTTTGCCCGGAGTCAGGCTCACTGTGCGAGGGGAGCTGTTGGGGCTTGGTGGTGCACAGTTGCAGTGTTGGTGGCAGCTGGTGATCCCAGGACCTGTGCCGAACCATTCCTCAGTGGAGGAGAGCGGCAGGCGGGGACTGTGCTGGCTGGCAGTTGAGTGTGGAGGGCTTGGTCTTTCTGTGGGAGAGAGTGATTTGCCTGAAGCCATTCCTGAGTCAGGCCAGATATGCCTGGGGCTAAAACCGTTGCTGGCTTCCCCCAGCGGTTCCTACCTGGGCGCAGACCCTCGAAGACTGCTTGGATGGCTGTGAGCCCGAGGAGGCTGTTCTCAGGGCAGGCCTGCTAAGGTTGTCTACTACTCTGTCCACAAACAGTTGCTGGCTTGCAGAGATACAGTGCCACAATTTGGGTTGCTGTCTCCACAGGCTCTTTACCAGTGAATCCAGAGAGAACCCCTGAAGTGGATTTTTTTGTGTGTGTGTGAGTGTGGTTTCTGCCCTCCCTTTGGGCCTGGTCTTGTTCTGTTCCCTTTTCTGTCTCTTTTGGCTTTCTTTTCCCTCAGTCTTCTGCAGTGGTTTCCCTTAGTTGGTGGACCCATCTTTGTTCTCCAACCTACTTGCAGTCTCTTTTTCCTTTTCCCACTTTCCTGCTTTTTCTTAAATTCATTTTAGGTCCTCACCCTTGGGGACAGAATGGACATTTTGTGAACTTAAGTATTGTATATGATTGTTTTGTATCCTGTTGTATGGATATAAATTCAGTTTATATGGTTGGGGGTTGTAAATCAGGGGTTGGATCAGTTTACTGTTTTGTTGGCTGTGTTTGGTGCTGTGGGTGCCACTGCAGCAAGAACTGACTCGATTGAACTGGATAGCAGTTGTTTGTGCTGGTCCAGGCCTGGGATTGACTGGGGGCCGCAGAGAGAGCTGGGGTGTGGTGCCAAGAAACTAGGGACTGGGCTACGTGAGCAGTGGTTTCTCATCTCTGACAAACTGAGGAGGTGGGATTTTCCAATAGACTTGGAACCCAGGAACCAGTTACACCTGGAAGATATATCTGGGAAGTGCTCATCACCTGGAAGCCCCTAACACCACCATTAAAGTAACCCACTGCGGGCAACTAACAGGCATCACTTTAGGAATTAAACTAAAAAAGAAAAGAAATGAGAAGACACCTAAACAGGTCACAACCCCAGATGCCCAGTTCTCCAAAAGCAAACCCAGGGGGCAACGAGGCTGGCAAATCTGAAAGCACCCTACAAGGTTTCTTAGAAGTGGTAACAAAGCAGTTGAATGAAGCTTTGGAAAAAATGAAATCAGAAATAATCTCTCAAATAACCACAGAGACTACCAAAATATACACCATGCTTAGTGATGTTAGAGCAGATACAGATAAAACAAATAAATGAGCTTAACCAAATTATGGAAGGACAACATAGGAAGTCAATGGATTCCATAAAGCAGATTCCAGCGGATATCCAGGAGATGAGAAACTCTATTGAAAGTATTCAAAGCAGATTAAGCCAATGTGAGGACAGGATCTCAGATATTGATGACAGGCTCACACCTAGTGACCAGGAAAAGAAAGAAAGAAACATTCTTCAAAACTAGCAAGGGATCATGAGATATTAATCCAGCAGTTGCTTGACAAAACAAAGAAAAATAACTTAAGATTAACTGGAGTCAGTGAACAAGCAGGAGATACTACAAATGACATTAAAAACATCCTTATAGACATCGTGTCAGAAAATTTTCCTGGGAGAGAAAAAGAATTCGACATACAAATAAGTGAGGCATATAGAACTCCAACTAGCAATGATAAAAAAAAAACTACTTCCAGGCATATCATAGTCAAGATTCCAGAAATTTAACACAAGAATAAAATTTTAAAAGCTGTTAGGGAAAAGAAACAAGTAATCTAAAAAGGAAAGCCCATCAGAATTACAGTACACTTCTCAGCACAAACTCTTAAGTCAAGGAGAGCTTGGAGTGAAGTACTCCAAGCTCTAAAAGAGAACAACTTTCAACCCAGATTGATGTATCCCGCAAAACTATCTTTCAAAATAGAGGGAGAAACAAAATACTTCCATGATAAGGAACAGTTGAGGAAATTCATGACCACTAAACCAGCACTCCAAAATGTTTTGAAGGACATTTTAGAAAGGGATGATAAGTACTACAGCTCTACGAACCCCAATAGAAGTAATCCACCAGGAAAAAAGAAAACAACATGATAAAGATAAGTCAATACATATCAGTTTTAACCATCAATATTAATGGTCTTAATTCATTAGTCAAAAGACATAGACTAGCAGAATGGATCAAGAAGCAAGATCTAACAATATGCTGTATACAAGAAACACATTTAATTCAAAAAGATACTCATAGACTGTAAGTAAGGATGGAAAACAATACTCCATGCAACAGGAGTCCAGAAAAAAGCAGAGGTAGCTATTCTATTTGCAGATAAAGTTAATTTTGAGCTAAGACTGATTACGAGAGATAAAGAAGGTCATTATATATTGGTAAGGGAACAATCTAAGAGGAAGAGATAATAATGCAACAAATAGTAGTCCACCCAGTTATATAAAACAATTATTAATCGACATGAAAAATCAAGTGAGCCTTAATACAACTGTATTGGGAGACCTCAATACACTGCTGTCACCAAAAGGTATGGAGTTCTTGGGATCCTCTGGGTAGAGTACCATGTCATCTGAAACAAAACCTATGTGTATAAAAAATTAGTTGTGACAGTCAGAGAAAAAGAATTTTGAGTAAAATGTAACTTTTTCAGGGTCACCTTCAGATTTTATTTTTTCATGTGAAATGTTCATTTGAAAACAATTGTGTTAACAATTAGTTAGATAATGTTTCATGTCTGTATTTTTTGTCTCAGATAATTTTCAGGAATATCCAGTATGATGATGATTGTTGCTGTTTTGTTGGTTGGGGTGAAACTGTCATGTTTCGATTTCTTGTTTTCCTTTTGTTTAAAATAAAAAACAATAATAAGAGTCAGTGATAAAAGATGGTTCCGCCTTCAAATGCTTTTGCAGGTTATTATACATAGGGTTGTTGCTTTGAAGGAAGCAGAAGTCTCAATTATTCTGACTTCATACATATTGATTATGGAACTTGAATTTTACTTTATGTATCTATATCTATCTTTTTTAGTCTTTTTTAAGACAGGGTCTCTCTATGTAGTTCAGGCTGGTCTTAAACTCACTTTGGAGCCTAGGCTGTCCTCACATTCATGGTAATCCTGTTACCTCAGCCTCCTGAGTGCTAGGATCACAGGTGCGTACCACCATGCCCAGCTGGAATTTGAATTTTAAATACCGAAAAATACTGATACTTTTACATTTTCTCTCAAAGATGTTTAAGTAAAACAAAAAAGTAATTTCCTCTATGCTTTCAAGTGAAGTTCATATTTCCCTTTACATTTCAATTTAAAATGCAGAATAATTAAAAAAGAAGATAGGGTCAGGGCTGATGACTTAATTAGTGGTTCAAATGAAGGTATGTCAACAGTAACACATTAGATCAAGATGTCCTCTGAGGATCAAAAGCTGTCAGGAGAAGATACTAGCAAAGAATTTCAAGGTTCAGATTTTTATCTTCTTGCAGTTTTAACATATGTAATGATAGCCACAAGGCTAGACCATTGGTATGTATTAGCTTTGGAATCTCTGGATGGGAGGCTATCTGTCATCTCTTTATGGAGTGTCCCCCTCCATTTTCTTTGAGCTGTGCTTTTTTCCCATTCTGTTTCCATTTCCCACCCATTGATAAGTACTTTATCATTACAGATTGTTACTTTACTGGGAATCATCCTTACACTGAACATTTTCAGTTAATAATCTTCTTTGTCATCTCCTTAGGTAATTTCTTTTAAAGATAACAAAACCCAACAAAACGAAACAGAATAAAGCCAATCAAAACAAAGCAGTGTAATTGATACAGAACTTCAAAGGCGGATACTAGGAAAACAACAATGACCACCATAGTATATCCTGTTATCTTCACAATACTTGTTCATTCCATCAGATATAGCAAAATCAAACCAAAACAGATGAAAACCAATCAAAACAGAACATTGAATAAAGCAAGACAACTGGAACAGAACAAAATAGTGAGAACAATATTGGACCTCAAAACAAGATAAAAGGAAATCCCTCATATTTGCTATACTGCATGCTGTCATCCTCCCAACAGATGCTTAGACCATTGACCCCAGGCTCTGCATGGTTTGTGCGGCTCACCACAAAGGCTACTTGGCTTCTTGGTGGGCTCCTCCCAGTCCCAGCATGGTTAATTCTCGGGAGGTGTTGACTTCTCTCTTCCTGGGCCCTGCATGGTTTGCCTCCTTAGATAATTTCAGAAGTAAACTTATATAACATTAGCTCTATCTCACCAAGAGAGTGAGGTAGCGAAGAGTTGGTTCTGCTTCCTGGTACTGAATGCTCTAGGGTGATATTTATACACTCAAGAGTGATAATAAAATATGTAATGATCAGTACTATGGAGGCTCAACTGAGGAGTTAGGACAGATGTGAACATCAGGGCTGAATCAGAGATCTAGAAGTCCCCTTCTAGATCTAGAAGTCATATTTTTTTCTCTGGTTGCTGCATCAAGAGTAGGCAATGTGGAGCTTGAGGCAGGAGATACTGTAAATGGGTGTATTGTTGTATTTTTTATTAGTACATGCTTGTAGTATATAATGATTACATTCTTAGTGGGGAGTTGGTACATGTACATAACACATCTTAATTGTCATTGGTCTACTCAGCCAGAAGTCTTGATAGATTGAGTTAATATAAAGCACAAGATTTGAAAGCAGCTCAGTGTCTTTTAAGTTGGTGTTATGGCTTATGTTTAGATGTCTCCCCAAAGCTTTATGGGTCATAGGTGGGGCTTTTTCAGAGATGGTTAAGTCCAGAGTATCTGATTGGTTCATGGTGCAGTGCTAGGATTAAGTGGGCTAGGATTAATGGTGGATGATTATTTTATCAGTCCACTGATTGGCTTGGCACTGTCCTAAACCTGGTACTTTGGATACAACATGAGGAACAGGAAGAGGCTTGTCTTCTCCCTTGCTTGCTTGCTTGCCCTATCTTCTGCCTGCCATGGACTGATTCTCTTCTGTGCTGCCCCATCTGCCATGCCACCCCACCTTACAACCAGCTGATTATGGACTGAAACCACAAACTGTAAGCTACATAACCCTTTCCCCCTTAAATTTTGAGTGTCAGGTATTTTGTCTCAGCAACAGAGAAAAGTAACTAAGACAATTGGTCTTTGTACCCAGTACTATTCTAGAACTATGAATGTCTGTTCAGTGGCTTTGTATAAGGAGATAGATACTTTGACCTTGGACATTGTCTTGGTTACTGTTCTATTGTTGCTGAGACAAAATACCTGATGCCCAACATGAAGGAAGGTTTATTTCTTTCAGTTTTTGGACTCAGTTTCAGTCCATACTCAGCTGGCTCCAAGGCAGGGTGGCGTGGTGGAGGGGCAGCCATTCACAGCAGCCACAAACAGAGAAAACAGGGCAAAAGAGAGAGGGAGAACACATCTTCTTCCCTCTCTTATATAGTATGCTGGCTCCGCCCCTGGGTGGGTGCAGCACTCACACCACCAGTCACAGCACGAGACAACAAACCAATCACAAATGCTAGATTCAGGTGCCTCCACGACTGTATGAGGCTTGGGGGGCCACCTAGACACAAACCATAACATTCCATCTCTGGCCCCCCAAAGACTCATGTACATGCTTTATGCAAAAGATGTTTAGTCCATCTCCAAGAGTTGCCAAAATCCTAACAGTTTAGCATTACTGAAAAGTCCAAGTCTCAAGTCTCCTCTGAGATGTACAGCAAACTCTTAGCTTCAAGCCCCTGTACAAATGAAAACAAAGTTAAACACTTCCAACATACAATGGCACAAGATAAACATTCCTATTCCAAAAGGGTACAAATGGGATACAAAGGATTGGGACCAAAGGAATTCCAAAATCCAGCAGAGCAAACTTTAAATCCTGGAGTTACATGCTAAGAACCTGAAGCAACCTGCTTGTGAACTCCCAAAGGCTTGAGTGATTCCCCCACTGTGGCACTTCCAGTGGTTTTAGATCCCATGACTTCTCTCTTGAGCTTGCTCTGCTCAATCCTTGTAGCTTTCCTTAGATGATTCATGCTCCTGGCTTTTTCAAACTTCTGGGTTCTCCATTGCACCTTTGGCTTCACACTCACAGATTCCCACACTACCCTCTCAGAGGCACACTGCCTGGCTTCCCAGGCCTTCTGAAATCGGGGTGGAAGCCTTTTAAACTTCAGAAATTGTGCATTCTCCATGCACCTAAAACCAGCGCCACATGGATGCTGCCAGGGTCTGCTGCCAGCTGGAGCAGAGGCCAGGCTTTCCTCCCCCTTTGGCCACAGGGATTGAGTGCCTGGATCACTGGGCACTCTGAACTTGATTTTGAGGAACAACTTTTCTCTGTCACTGCCATTCTGGAACCTGGTGTAGCTGCTGCCATCTTGGAACCTCATGTGGCCTCTGCTGCCATTCTGGAACATGGTTTGGCCAACACTGCTGCTGTTCTGGAACATGGCGCTCTGCGGCTTTCTCCACCAAGCAGAATCTTTTACTTTTGCAGTTTTGAGGCTGCAAATGGTGGAGACCCACCATTGCTTCCTGTGATGCCCCCAGGCCATCTTTATTATTTTCTTGTTCCTTCTCACCAACTGAGATCTCTTCAATTCTATCTTTGTAGTCAACAGCTTTACTGGAGCTTCCTTTCTTGTCAAACTCACAATGCTTTAAATCATCCTGCTGGGTGTTTTGCTCTTGATTCACAATTTAAATCTGGCTAAAAGTCCCCAACAATAGCCATGACACTGCCTCAACATTTGACTCCCTTGAAATTTCTTCCGTCAGATTAATCAGTCTGCTGCCCTTAATTTCACTCTCAGGCAGACAAACTTTCTGCCAAACCATAACGCACATCGTGTGGAGTCCAACAACCAATGCAGTCCTTCTTCCCAGCAGAAACCTCCTGAGCCTGGGCTTTACTGCCTGGCTACCAGCCTTCTGGTCTTCTGAGCTCTGACCAGAATCTCCAATACAGAATAGCCTAAGGTGTTCCAGCTCTATAAATTCAGGTCACATCTCTGAACCTTTCCAAATTCTTCCCACAAGACATTCCCAAAGGCTCTTGAGCCACATGGTCAGGAATAGACACAGCAACAGCCCCACTCCCAGTACCAAATTCTGTCTTAGTTACTTTTCTCTCGTTGCTGAGAAAAAAATACCTCATGCTCAACGTGAAGGAAGGAAAGGTTTATTTCTTACAGTTTTTGGAGTTCTCAGTTCATACTCAGCTGGCTCCAAGGCAGGGTGGCATGGTGGAGGGGCAGTCATTCATTGTGGCCACAAATAGCAAGAGCAAACAGGGCAAAAGAGAGCGGGAGAACATGCCTTTGTACCTCCCTTATGTAGTATGCCAGCTCTGCCCCTGGGCAGGTGCAGCACTTGCACTGCCAATTGCAGCACTGAACCAATCACAAATGCTAGATTCAGCTGCCTCCATGACTGCATGAGGCTTGGGGGGCCACTTAGACACAAACCATAACAGACATCTTTGTTACTGATTACAATTTTAGTTGCTGTATGACCTTGTAAAATTGCTTAATTTCTCTAGGTCTGTTTCTTTGTAAAGTAGAAACAATCATGTTTACTTCATAAGGTTGAAGCTAAGATTATGTAACAGTGCCTGTAATTTACTATGGTGCTGACAAATGAAGTTTTCAATAAATGTGTTTTTTCCCTAACATATTTTCAATAATTAATTACATATTTTCACCAGACTAATTAAACTATTATATCTACTAAGGCCTTTGTAGCTATTTAGACATTCTAGTTTTAGCCATTGTGTCATATTTTCCTTGAGTTTTTTTTTCTTTTTTTGGTCTTTTTGAGACAGGGTTTCACTATGCAGTTCAGTTGGCCTTGAATTTACTTTGTAGCCCAGACTGGCCTTGAACTTGAAGTGATTCTCCTGCCTCAGTGCCCTAAGTGCTGGGATTACAGGCATGTGCCACCATGCCCAGCTCCTATTTGATTTTTATATTTGTTAGCTCATTTGAACATTTTACAGACTTTAAAACTACCACAAGGAAGAAAAACAAGGGAAAAAGAGTGATTGTTTTGAGCAGAACAATTTTAACCCCTTCACTAGAGTTAGAGAAAACCGCAAAGTCTCTGGGAATTTGAGATTTGAGGAAGGGGAGGTTCACCTCTCTATCATTAATTGTACTGACAGTAATTTATGTTAAAATAATTATGGAAAATACGCTTAATTAAATTTAAGCATTAGTGGACTTATTCACACAAAAAAGATCAGAAATACATTTTTACAGAAAGGTTATGCTAGGAAATCAAGGAATGTAATTAGAAGAAACCCTTTTGTACTTAATTACTTGGTACTATGACAGATTTTGATGTATAGTGTTCCATAATCTAAAATTACTGTTTACATGTACTTTTAGAATGTAAAATAGGAGAACCCGCCATGTTGGGCAGAGAGGCAGCAACCAGAAGATAACCCGCCTGCCTCCCTGGTGAATGAGTGCGACCGCACGGACTCCCAAGAGAGAACAATGTGCCTTTTGAGAACCTGCCATGTTGGGCAGAAAGGCAGCAACCAGAAGATAACCTGCCTGCCTCCCTGGTGAGTGTGTGTGACTGCACAGACTCCCGGGAGAGAACAATGTGCCTTTTGAGAACCCGCCATGTTGGGCAGAGAGGCGGCAACCAGATGAAAACCCGCCTGCCTCCCTGGTGAATGTGCGCAACCGCACGGGCCCCAGGGAGAGAACAATGTGCCTTTTGAGAACCCTCCATGTTGGGCAGAGAGGCAGCAACCAGAAGAAAACCTGCCTGCCTCCCTGGTGAGTGTGTGCGACTGCACAGACTCCAGGAAGAGAAAGAGATGTGTGTCTCATAGGCCTACCGGCATGTGGCTACAAATCAAGGACTCCCCCCCACCACCGCCCCTGTAAGCAACCTGCTGGAAAAAACATGCACCAACCTTGTTAGAGTTGTTTCTTACAAATACTGATGCTTAGTGTGTGCAGTGCCACTTTTTTTTTTTTTAGTAACATATAGTTTGTAAAAATTTGGAATTAGAAATTTAGGTGAATGAACTTATGGGAGGCAGAATTTGATCTTTACCTCCTCATGAAAGGCTTATGATTTTTACTTTAAATAGCAAGAGGAAATGAAAGTTGCTAATCCTTTGACTTTAAAATGCAAAGATTATCTGAGTGGAAGTGCAAGTGGCAAAGAAAGGTTGGTGATTGGTCACAGAGAAGTAAGGGAGGAGTTGGAAAAGACTTGAATAATGAGTGGAACTTGGCACCACTCTGGCTTTGAAGATGGAGGAGGTCATGAGGCAAAGAATCTGAGTGACCTGCAGAACCTAGAAAGAGTCAGCAAGAAAGTATTCACAAGTAACTGAGTTCTGTTAGCAATCTGAGCAAGGAAATGGATTCCCTATTACACCCTCAAAGACAGTGCAGACTAACAACATGGACATGATAGTTCTTGGAGATCTATGTCCTATTTCTGAACATACAGAACTATATAAATGTGTAATGTTTTAAGCCACTAAAGTTGTGGTAATTTGTTACAGCAATAATGGTAAATGAATGCACTAAAAAGTCCTATCTTTATTTCATTTAAATCAAAATTTAACCAGTACTGAATCCTTATTCTGCTGAACTGGCACAATATTCATGGAGGCTCTTTTCCCTTCTAGTGACATTGTCTCCTCTTCCTACCAAACTTCCAGATAATATGAGGTTGTCTCCTAATAGCACACCCCGCCCCTCCCCCCAAACTCCCAAGGCAAAGAAACCCAAAGGTTTGATTATCTACTTGGGAGACAATAAAACATAACATCTCACTAAATTATCTTCTCACTGGTAAACTGGTTGTTCCTCTTGAAGGTTATTTTCCCTCTTCTCTGATGTCTCACCTTTCTCACAAGGTAGGTCACTGATAATCTTTGTTCTAATACCTGGGTCTGCCACAAGCTAATAACCTCACAGTGATGTTATTCTTCAGGCTTCTCAGGTCAGAGCTTATAAACCTGGGTATTGGGAAAATTTCTGTTTCCCAGAAAACTGCCATCCTTCTAGGTTGGGTCTTTGTTGTTGTTTCTAAATTTTTTTTGGTGTGCTGAGGTTTGAAGCCAAGGTCTCATATATGATAGGCATATGCTCCACTGCTGAGGTACTCACTTAGCCCTTGGGAGTTTTTCTATCTTTGATTTTTGGATTGTGGTCACCTTCTGGGAGAATGAGCTTACAGGAACTTTTCTCTACAGGGAAGCAAAGATAAAGCAGGAGACCACCTAATGTAGCAATGAAAATATTCCATGCAAGCAAGAGATGATGAAAACCTGAAACACAGCAGAAGCAGTGGGAGAAATAAATGGTTGGATTTTGAATCCTTTGAAGGATAAAGCCAGTGATCTGATATGGCATGTTAAACAAAAGCCAAAGATAAGCAAGTTTGTCAGGACCCATTTGCTGTGTCAGATCACACTGTTGGGAGTTCAGAGAAATCCTAAAAGCTAGGAGCATATTTCAATGCTTCCAACTACAGATGAGTGGCTCCCCTTGGTTTAAAAAGTTACATGCAAATTTAATTTTGGCAATTAGAAAGCTGGTTTTCTAACCGAAAGCTACAACGACATTTCTTTTATTTTTTAATTCGTTTTCTTCCTTAACAGTCTCTGGGTTTTATGTATCTCTAAATTCCAACTGGTGTCAGTGCCAGTTCCCTCTCCCATTCTACATCCATCATCAGATAGATGTTATGGTTTGAGTCTGGATGTTCCCCCAAAGCCTCATACAGTCATAGGGCAGGCTTCTAGAGTTTGTGAACGATTCATGGTCCAATGCTGGAATTATGGGTATGAGCGCTGCACCCAAGTGGGTTTGTGGGTGTGGTCTGCATACAATATAAGGGACAGAGTCTTCTCTCTGTGCTTTTCCCTTTTTGCTTTTGCTGCTTGTGCTGTCGTCTGCTACCCTGCATTGGAGCCAGCCAAGTATGGACTGAGACCTCCAAAGACTGTAAAAAATAAACCTTTCCTTCCCTAATTGTGGGCATCAAGTATTTTGTTCTAGTAAGGAGAGAAAAGTAACTAGCAGAATTTAGTACCAGATTAATGGAGTCATTGCTGTGACTATACCTGACAATGTGGTTCAAAAGCCTTTGGGAATGGCTTGTAGGAAGAGTTTGGAAAGGTTCAGAGATGTCCCCTGAATATATAGAGCTGGAACACCTTAGGCTATTCTGTATGGGACATTCTGGTTAGAGTGCAGAAAACCAGAAAGCTGACAGAAATTCTGCCAGTAAAGACCAGGCTTGGAAGGATTCTGCTGGGAAGAAGGACTGCATTGGTTGCTACAGTACAGATGATGTATGTTATGGCTTGGCAGAAAGTTCATCTGCATTTTGCTTGTGTTCAGATTTTGCTTGAGACTGAGATTAATGGAGGCGGACTAATTAATCTGGCAGAAGAAATTTCAAGGCAGTCCGATGTTGAGGCAGCAGCACTGCTATTGCTGGGGGCTTTTAGACAACATGTTGTGAATCAAGAGCAAAGAGCCCAGTAGCATGATTAAAACATTGGGAGTCTGGCCAGAAAGGAAGCACCAGTAAAGTAGTGGACTGCAAAGATAAGAGCTGAGATCTCGACTGCTGAGAAGGAACAAGATAATAGAAAAGATGGCTTGAGGGCATCACAAGAAGCAGCAAGTCTACACTCTTTGCAGCCTTGAAACTGCAGAAGTGAAAGACTTTGCTTTGAGGAGAAAGCTGCAGAGCACCTGTTTCAAAATGGCAGCAGCCACATTATTTTCCAGAATGGCAACAGTGCAGAGAATTTGTTCCTCAGAATCAGGTTTAGGGTGCTCAGTGATCCAGGAACTTGAACCCTACAGCCAAAAGAGAAGAAAGCCTCACTACTGTTCCTGCTGGTAGCAGACCTTGGCACTGGTTTCAGGTGCATGCAGAATGTATAAGGTTTTTTTTTTTTTTGTACCGGGGATTGAACTCACAACTTCGCACCTGCCAGGCAGGTGCTTAGGCCACCGAACTAAATTCCCAGCCCTATTTTTTGAGATAGGGTCTCCCTATGCAGTTCAGGCTGGCCTTGAACTCACTGTGTAGCCCAGGCTAGTCTTAAACTCACAATGATCCTCTGGCCTCAGTCTCCCATGTGCTGGGATTAAAGGTGTGCACCACCATGCCTGGCAAGAGTTTTGAGGTTAAAAAGCTTCTACCCAGGTTTTTGAAGCCCTGGGAGCTCAGGCAGTGTATTCCTGAGAGGGTAATATGTGAAGCCTGTGATTGTGAAGCCAAAAATGCAGTGGAGGCCTCAGAAGTTTGGAAAAGGCAGGAACATGGATCACCTGAGGAAAGTTGCAAGGATTGAGCAGAGCAAAAGCTGTGGGAGCTACAACCACCAGAAGTGCTGTAGGCGTGGAGCCATGCAAGCCTTTTGGAGCTTACAGTTTGCCACAGATTGGTTCAGATGTTCCACGTGGAACTACAGGGCTTAATGTTTGCCTTGCTGGATTTTGGACTTGCTTTGGTACCAATCCTTTGTATTGCTGTTTGTACTTTTTGGAATGGATATGCTTATTTTGTGCCAATGAATGTTGGAAGTATTAAACTTTTCATTTGTACAGGGTCTTGCAGCTAAGAGTTTTCCTTACATGTTGGTGGAGACTTGAAACTTAGACCCTTGGACTTTTCAGCAATGCTGAAATTGTTAGGATTTTGTCAACTCTTAAGAGATGGATTATGTCTTTTGCATAGTCTTTGGGAGCCAGGAGCAAAACGTTACGGTTTGAGTATGAATGTCCCCTCAAAGCTTCATGCAGTCATGGGGGCAGGACTCTAGAGTTTGTGAATCATTCGTGGTCCAATGCTGGGATTATGGGTGTGAGAGCCACATCCAAGTGGGTGTGGCCTACATACAAAATAAGAGACAGAGTCTTCTCTGTGTATGCCTCCTTTTTTGCTCTTGTTGATTTTGGTACCTGCCGCTGTTATCAATAGTTGCCCTCAAACATACACAGCTCTGCCTTGGAGTCAGTTGAGCATGAACTGAAACTTCCACAAACTGTGAGCTAAATAAACCTTTCCTTCCTTAATTTTAGGTGTCAGGTATTTTGTCTCAGCAATGAGAGACAAGTAAGCAACACAGATGTTCTAGCCTTTTTCTTTTCTCCACTTTCCATCCTCCAAAAGAAAGAATGTTTTGAAAGGAAAAGTGCAGGATAGTTACAAATAATAGTTTTGTATTAGTCAATTTACAAATTCAGTTTTAAGATGATTGAAAAATCTAGCAGTGAAAAAAAACCCATTTTCTTCAGAAAATACAATATTGCTCTACTACTGTTAGAAGTAAAGTCTCTTAACCCTTTACATTGCAGGGACTCAAGATACTTGGGTGTTGTAAAACAATTCTCATGACAGACAAAACCAGTTTGTTTACATTGGTAGAAGCAATAATCAGAAACAAAAAAAAAGGAGCCACTCCTTTCCCTTTATTCAGGTGTGTGCACCACATGGCTCTGGTGATTATCCTTGTTTAAGTTTATGAGGTTGCGATGCCCCAGATAGCAGATCATTAGATCCCACACCTTCAAGAGCCAGAAAGGGAAGCACTTGGGAGTCAGACGTGTCTGATCTTTTAAATACTGAGAGCCTGAGTTGTCTTAGGGCTCCCTCTTACTTCTGCCTGTTCCTGCTACTGTCCTATGATCTTTAATACACAGCTACCTAAAGGTGTATGCTTGGCAATTCTTTCCTTGCCCAGGGCATAAACTGGTATTTTTGGCTCATTGAACTGTGACAGAAGTAACAAAATTTTCACAATAAATGATAGCAGCACTCACTTTGGGAAAGCAGCACTTCTGCCTTCATTGCAAAGGAAACTTCATTTTGGCTTTTAAAAACTACAGGGTGACACTGTCGATATCCAGTATCTGTAAAAACTTGGGCAAGTAGTTAACTTTTCTAGTGCTTGCTTTATCAGCGACAAAACCTACTTGTAGCCCAGGTCAGTCCTCCTGTTACTTCTTGTTGCCAGGGCCCAGATGAATTATAAAGTCCATTTAACAAATATTTAGTGTCTACTTTAAAATAGTATAGCCAAGTACAAGGCACAGTTTCCTGCCCTCCTCGGTCAAGAAATTCTCCACTTTTCTGTGGGCACACTCTCATTCGCCATAAAGTACCTCTCAGCTACTGCAACTGACGTGCGTACACTGACCTGGTGACTAGCAAATTCTTACACTGCCATCGTAAGGCAGAAAACGCAGAATTCCATTTTATCTTTACTTTGAAGGGCATAAGTGAAGGGCATTACACTTAACTGCTTACGGAGAAGTCTCTACTACCCGCCCCACTGACTTTACCTGGTCTCACCTACAATGCCACACAGCTACGCGCACCTTCCGGGTTCCCGTGAAAAGACTGACGGGGCACCAACCATTAGGCTTGCGCTTTACCCGCGGAAGGGCGGGACTTGAGCGTCGGAGGCCCGCCTCTTACGTGGCGTGCGTGCGTGGCGCGGCGCGGCGCGGCGCGGCGCGGCGCAGGCCATTTCCCCAGCTAGTGGCGCCCCCCGGCGGCTGTGGGTCCTCAATGCGCCGGCGTGACCTCAGCGCTCACCATGGAGCCGCAGAAAGAGGCGCGAACCCCAAGAGACACGGTCGCGCGCCCGCCTGGGGTCTCCACGACGCCGGTGCGGGGCGTGGAGGAGCGGCAGGAGGCCAGTGCCTCGCCTGAGGCGCCGGCCTCGGACCCGGAGGCGGGCTGCACGAGCGCGGACGGGCTGTGGGAGCTGCCCGTGGAGCCGGCTGCGCGAAGGCCCGAGTGCGGCCGCTGCAGGTGACGGGTTGGGGGGGGCGGGGGGCGGGCGGACGGATTTGGGAGCGGTGTGGGGCTGGGCGGGGCCGAGATGGGCGGGGCCGCGATGGGCTGGGCTGGGCGTGACCGAGAGCGGAACGTGGCCGCGATGGGCGTGGCCGCGCGCGGGTGCCGGCGTGGCGACTCCTGTCGGTCGACTGGCGCGGGCAGCGCGGCCCAGGGGCCTGGTGAGCGGAGCTTACCGCCTCTGAGTAGCAAGCTATTCGCCCAAGTTCACGGTTACTCAACCCGATTTCCTGCAAGACAAAGCATAAGCTTGAGCAGGCATAAGCTTCGTTTCCGAGAAACTTAAAAAGCGTCTCCTAGGCCACCCGTAAGGCATGATGACAATACTTGAACCCTAAATGACCTCGTCGTAGCACAGCGGAAAAATGAATTGGAAGACAGAGATAGGCAAGGCTGCTACTACAGTAGTTAAGATTGTACTGAGAATTCTGAGTTTATTCAGAAATAGCTATCGATAATCTGTTAGGTGCAGGGACTCACTAGTTCAGGTCCTGGCAATGTAGTGATGAATAAAGCAGACACAATCCCTACACCATCCTGGGACACTTGCAGCCTACTGGAGGACTGTTAATTAAACAAGCAAAAACAACTTAACAGTGAATGCACACAGAATGTTCGATTGTTTAAGCACTTTTGGGAGTTCCCACCGAGTGCTGGTGTGCTTTAGGATTGTGAGATTTGTTTTCCGTGATTATTTAGTCTTACATTCTTCAGATACGCAACTCTCTACCTTTTGGGTGTACTAAGATTATTTTCCTCTGATTACCTAAGGTATCTGCCTATCATTTAGCTCTCTGTTGCTCTTTGCAATTTTATTATTAGTACTTTGTGTTAGCTTTCCCTTACTTTGACAAAATACCTGAGAGAGTCAACTTAAAATGCGAAAAGAGTTATTTTGGCTCATGGTTTCAGTCCATGGTTGTTGGCCCTGTTGCTTTGAGCCTGTCATGGCTCAGTGTAACCTGATGGGAGTCATAGTGAAAGAAACCTGTTCACCTCATGGCACGGTGGGAGCAAACAGAAAGACAGGGAGGGACTGTTCGGCTATTTCCTTCAAGTACATGCCCCCAGTGGCCTCACTTCCTTCCATTAGGCTCTGTGTCTTAGTAGTTCCACAGCTCCCAATAATGACATGAGCTGAGGACTGAGCCTTCAATACATGGGCCTTTGGGGGACATTTCAGATCCAAACTAAAGCATGCCTCTACATCCTCATCTTGGAATCACTCTACAGTTTGCTTTTAGATCCTATACTGCTTTGAAATGGTTCTCCAGAAAGTTACTGATAACCTCCAGGAGAGGAAATCAGTAGATCCTTTTCTTCTCACTTTCTGTGAGATATCTTGGCAATTTTTGATGATTGAATAGTCCTTTCTTGAAACACTTTCTTTGGTGTCCCTTTGATGTATCTAAGTTCTGTTTTCTAATCTCCTTTGCCTATTCTACCCACATTTTAAATGCTGGGCAGCTTCAGTTTTCAATAATGATATCCTCTTCTCACCCTACAGACTTCTCACTCACTGGACTTGGTGATAGATTATCACCCATACCCCAGTTTTTGTTTCCTGGACAGTATGCATTCAGTAAGTTTACTGTGCACATTGCCTCTCACTTACAGTGGAGTCCATGTCCATGTGAGTGTTCTTTCTCTTAGTGGATACAAATAATAAACCAGCACACAAACAACCAAATATGTAGTTACAGACTGGTAATTAAAAGCAGTGATGGGAAGAAATGGGATGCTGTACTAGAGATAGTTAAGTGGTGTCAGGAAAGATCTCTAAGGAGACAGCATTTATATTGAGATTTAAAAGCTGAGAGGGATTCAGCAAGGAGGTAAACATTCCAAGAAGTAGAACAGAACAGAATGTGGTGAATATCTTCACCACTTGAATGCTTAGAGTACTTTACCTGGGACATTTTGACCTTTTCCAGGGACCAGCTTTTAAGATCTTAGAGGAAGGGGGCCTGAATGTAAGGCTATTTTTATATTTCCTAGATGTACTATGCATAGACACTTCCAGACTTATGATGGTTTGACTTATAGTTTTTTGACTTATAGTTAGAAAGTAACCTACATGTTCAGTAGAAAATAATTAAAATTTTGGTCTTTTTCTGGGCTAGCTATGTGGGGTATGGTATTTTCTCTGGAGACGCTGGGCAGCAGCAGCAGCAGGCTGCAGATCCCAGTCAGTTCTGTGATTACCATCGATTCTCTTCACTGTGCTGTTTTGCTAATTGTGGTGTTTTGTAGGTTATTAACTTTTTTTAAAACTTTCAATACTTTCAATTTCTATGGGTTTATAAGAACTAATCACATCATAAACCAGAGAGATCTACCTTGTTAACTCTCAGTAAACCTTTGAAGGAGATGGAGAATTTGTGTCTAGAAGAGACTGTTTTTGAATGTAGTTCGTTTAAACAGGTTGTCTCAGGGATTAAGGAATATCGTGTAAAAAATCTTTGGCTAAATCTCAATAGGTTGCAAAGGAAAAGTGTTTCAGATATAAACCAAGATTAAGTTTTATGCTAGTTTTTTCACTTAATTTTTAGGTTATTCAGAACAGCCAATTACAAATGCTATATATAGTTTTTTAAAAATTAGTGTTCTATATTTAGCAGATACTTACTTTTTTTTGGTACCGGGGATTGAACTCACAACCTTGTACTTTAGGCAGGTACTTGTGCTGCTGAGCTAAATACCTGGCCCTTTGTTTTTTTGTTTTTTTTTTTTTTTGAAATGAAGTTGCTAGGTTTTAATTTCTTTTCTGTTACATTTAGTTACTGTGTAGGATTATAACTCAGTTTTAACACTTCTGTATTTTGCCTATTTCTCATGAGATTTCTCTTTTTTAAAAGCTCTTCTCGACATACTGTGCATTTTGTTTTTATTGGATAGAATACATTTCTAGAATTATGGAGACTAGATGTTATCAATACTATGTTAACTATCTGATGTCTCTTTGTATTTTATTTCATTAGGCTGTTAAAGTTCTTTTAATTTACTGGGTGAACTTTATACTTGTATTTTTAAAATGCATGTTTAGATTTGAGTGGTCAGTAAGTCACAATTATTTCAGTATTTACTTAAATAGTATTCATTTATCTAAGAGCTATGTTATGATTGTCACTGCCTAGGGAGTTCTAGAAATTGGTTTTGTTTTGGAAGTACAAACTTAATTTAATTTCTCAGCAGAATCCTGCTTGTTAGAAGTACTGCATTGCTTAAAGATGAATGAACTATTCTTTAAAGGATCCAAAACGTATTTATTATTGTGAGCTATAGATTTTATAAACTTATTCTTTTCTTTGGATGTGTCCTGTTTATAAAACTTGGCTCTCGCTCGCTTGCTTGTATGCACTCTCTCGTGCTCTTTCTTGCTCCCTGTATAAACATATATATATTTACCTTTTAGTTCCTTTTACTTTCTCCTGTGCCTAAAGATGTCAGATTAAGTTTTTGCATAAAAAGAAATTGATCTCTCCAAAAGATATATTGTTTGCAGTATTTGAAACGAAATAAGAAGACTACAGAAAACGTTTGTTGAATTACTTGGTAGAGTTCAGTTGTGTACCAAATATTTTTGGAAAATCCACTTCTAGGTGTTGTACTTGGCATATAATGATGAAATACAAAGGTAAGTAAGGGATGACTGTAACTCTGCAGTAACCCAGGAGCTAGTAGGAAATTGCACATCCATTTTAAGGGAGAGGCCTCAAAATAAGATTGGATGGAGCCAGGCGTAGTGGCGCACGCCTTTAATCCCAGCACTCAGGAGGCTGGGGTAGGAGGAGCGTTGTGAGTTCGAGGCCAGCTTGGGCTACAACGCGAGTGCAAGGCCGGCCTGAGCTACATAGTGCGACCCTGCCTCAAAAAACCAGGGCTGGGAGTTTGGCTGAGTGCCTTAAGCGCCTGCCCTGGAAGGCGCGAGGTTGTGAGTTCAATCCCCGGTGCCACAAAAAACAAAACAAAACAAAACAAAACAAAAAAAATAAGATTGGATGATTTAGAGTAGTGATGGTAGACCTCTTAGAGCTTTCAGTGACAACTAACAGCCTGCTGTGGCACACAGTGGTTTCCATCACTGATTAGGGGAATATTTTCAAGTTTCACTGCAGTAAAACTTTTGTTACACACACATATGTACTGTCTGATGTAATGAAAGAGTTTGAAAAACATCGAGTTTTTGGGACCCTGAAGAAAATAGGAAGAAGGATCTTCTGAAGTTTTTAAAGAACACATTTGTAAAATAACTTTGCTGAGATTAAAATTCTTTTGCTAACTTTTAAAATTTTAAGTTACATAACTTCAAAATGGGAATTTCTGTATGCATTTGGTACCTTTTAAAAGTCCTTTAGGATACAATAGCAGTAGGAGTAAGAGTTGAAAGATAAGAGGATGCAT
The DNA here is from genome assembly GCA_004363535.1 of Dasyprocta punctata. Taxonomy (NCBI): domain Eukaryota; kingdom Metazoa; phylum Chordata; class Mammalia; order Rodentia; family Dasyproctidae; genus Dasyprocta; species Dasyprocta punctata. The sequence goes on along the minus strand of RJWM01002511.1, from coordinate 39,762 downwards.
GTTTATCAAATTATTACTATTTCAAAGACTATACTAGTCTTTAACTTTGATAGGAAATCAGCTGTAATATATGAATTAAGTATATTGTCTTTTTCTTCTTAGATTTCACATGATTGACTTTTCAGTGGGCACATATAAAATGTTACAGCAATGCGTTAGCAGGTGCACCTAACTCCAGGTATTGGTGAGTGGAGGATGGGGGAAAGATCAAAGAAGTCTTAGAAGTGACATACAAGAAGTGACAGAAGAGCATTAAAAAAAAGTAATCTGAGCTCTGATGTTTAGAATTTGATTAGGGATGAGATGGGGTGGTAGTAGGGTATTGAGGAAGGAATGCGTTTCTGGTAGAGGGGTCAGAGTGTGAGAAGTATTGTAGTTGGGAATATTTTGCAGAAGAAAGAGTGGTGAGGGTACAGGTTGCCGGGATCAGTGGCTGTGGTGCTGAGAAGGACCAGATAAGCTGCATGAGGGAGTTTGGGCCTAATTCTCTGGAACTGAATGAGCTAGCTACTGAGTATTTTTATGTGTGAATGGTGGTGGCAAGTTTGACTTTCACAGGTGGTTTTTCAGCTGGATAATTTATACTTCGTTTTACTAAAGAAATCAAACTGGATGGTGATATAATGGTAAAAAGCTTGACTGGGAAGGGTTACAACAAGATATTAGGAATCCTAATTACACTTTTATGTCTTCTGTGGATGTTGCAGTCATAAACCACTTAGAAATCATTATTCACAAGAATAAAGGAATAATGTCCGAAAAGTGTTTAAAGGGAAGAAACAGCAAGAACATGCACACAAACTGACTCAGAGCTGAGGTTAATTTTTCTTTCCCTAGACATTTATTCCCAAGAAAAGCACAGAGTTGTAAGGATTATACTAAATTATGCTTCCAGTTTTAGCACCCACTTATCAGCCAGTAGCTGTCTGTCAGGGATATACCAGGCATAGGTATTTTATATATGATATTATTTCTCAGAATAACTCTATTGTTGATGGTATTGTTTAACTTTATTTTACATTTCTATTGTTTATTTTTTAAGTGATGAAGGGGTAGATGTAACACAGAGAGGCAGAGTTGCACTACAGCTCCAGTCCACTTCACTTCCAGGTCCATGCGGATATTGATTTTGGTCTACACTTCTGGCTGAAGAAGTCTTAGGATTTTCTTTGCACAGTATTGTATAGTCACTAGTTGAAGTGGAATCACTAAGGCTGCAAAAGTAGTTCTTTTTTTTTTTTTTTTTTTTTTTTTTTGCGGCACCGGGGATTGAACTCACAACCTCGCGCCTGCCAGGGCAGGCGCTTAAGGCACTGAGCCAAACTCCCGGCCCTTAAAAGTAGTTCTTGTTTTTATGCTTCTTCGGTCAGTAACAAGATGCCTGAACTTTAATATTTCCTCTAGCTTTTTTATTCTGAGTTTTTTATGCCCTCTCCTTATTCTTTTAGGCTTGGATATTCTGGAGAAAAAAATGAGGGGGTAAAATTGAGAGAAAGGAGGGAGCCAGCAACTGGTAGCCTGGTGATGTTTCTTTTGAACTATATTTTATTAACTTTTAAAGTTAAAAATCAGGACTTACATAAAAATCCAGATTTATGGCTTTGGAGAGAGTAGGAACTCAGGACCACCTTCCTGTGCAGTAGTTGACTGACCTGAGTATTGTATGTATCTGTAGGTGGCACAGTCTGTCCCCAGGTCTCCAAGGCTTCTAACCTTTTCTGTTTAACTCACTGGTGGTTAACTGCCAACTTCTTACTCCACCAAGGCATTTGTATTTTGATCTTGGGTCTTACATCATTGTGGCTGGTTTGAGTGATCAGCAGTGTAAATCACTTTGTATGTTTGGTAGGAAAAAATGAAAAGTGGTAAATCTCAGAGTAGTTCATTTAGAATAATTGAAACTGTTGAATTGTTATCAACAATTAGAAAAGAAGCTTCATCAATTTAAAATCAACTATATTACTGTTGATAACTTACACAGTAAAATTCAGAGATGCTGAAACTTTAATTTTTGTACATATAAAAACGAATTTCTAAAGAAAATTAGTCTCTTTTTATTGGTATAGAAAATGCTTATTCTTTAGTTTGTTTATAATAGGTGTACAAAGCTGATTTATAAATTACTGTGCTAGCTAATGATATGTTCAAAGTTGAACAAAGATGATATATGTCAAGAGGGAATTTTTTCTTCATCTTAAATGAGTCTCCAAAGAGGGGTGACCAGTTTTAAAAACCACATTAGAACTTTCTAAATGTTTGATTTATTTTTCCCAAGAAAAATAAGAATTATTATATTTTGATAAATAATTTTCTTCAAAGAACATCAAGGCACTTTAATTTCTTATGTCATTTGCCCAAAATTAATAACTCATAGTTGTGTTAGTATTTATGATGTTATATATTCAGAAATAATGAGTAAAATTTGCTGTCACTTAAAAGGAATTCACAAGTTACAAAATGCTTTTGTACGTACATTTTTATTTAATGTATGAGACAATCTTGTGATTTATTATTATGTTTTATTTTTATTTTATGGAAAAATTTCAAAACAAAATAATAGAATAACAATAATTAATTCATTGCACGCTATTATCTTCAAAATAGTTACTCAGAGTACAAGATACAGGCATAAGAATTTCTCCGAAGGATATTAGCACAACGAATTAAGAGAAATTCGTGGTATAACTATCTTGTATTTTTTTTCCTTTTCCCTTTCTTCTTTTCTCCTTTCCTCCATTCCAACTTCTCTTTCATTTTAAACAGTTTCTTTCCATGTCACAATACCTATTATACATTTTGGATCTTATTTACTCTTTCAGTTTCTCATACCAGCGAGACAATACGATGTTTACACATATGAGTCTGATATTTCACTTTTGAGTATGGTCTCAAGTTTATCCTTTATGGCTGAGAAATCTGTGATTCAAAGTGTTTTTCTCTTCTATAGACTGTTAAAGTTAGGTGACTATTAAGAGGCAGACCAACTTTAGCTTTTTAGGCTTCATATTTTAATTGTTGCACCACCAAATGATGAATTATACTTAAGAACAGTATAACTATCTTAGTTTTTCTGTTGCATATTAAGCATTTGAAGTGAAGTTTTTCTTTGCCTTCTTTCTTTTCCTTTGGCCATGACTATTTTAAATTATTTTGAAGTAATCAGTTTTGAATTATTGTTCTTTTGAAAGTTAGATCTGTATCTTTTTTATTTTTTTCCTTTTTTGGATTTTTTGAGACAGGGACTTACTATGTAGTTTAAGCTGGCCTTGAACTGATAATAATCCTCCTGTCTCAGGCTTCTTAGTCCTGAGATTACAGGCTGTGCTAAAATCTATCTTTTTAATCTTTTACATGACTGTGATTAATTCTCATTTTTATTGGTGCCTCCTCAGGATCTTTCAGTTAGAAAGCCAGATTTGAAGATATTATTAATAGGGATTCATTTTCCCTTCTGCTGCGACATTGTGAGATTTTGAGATTATCAAGATAGCTTTCTGTTCAGGGTACTTAGGAATGCCAGTGACTGCCCCCAAACTATAGCTGGTATCTCTGAGTTTCCCCAAGTAAAGTACTAGTATGTGTCTCGGGCATAGTGGCAGGTGAGACATAGGTTATTAGGAGAGCCTCATCCTTGGTTCTTGTGTTACTTTCCTAGGGATGTCATTACCACAGCTTAGTAGCTGAATAAAACAGACATTTTTCTCTCTCAATTCTGAAAGTCAGAGTTCAAAATCAAGGTGTCTGTAGAGTTGGTTTCCTCCAGAATACTTGAGGAGACTGTGTCTCTCTGCTGGTGGTTCCCAGCAGTTCTTTATGCTCACACCAATGTCTGCTTTCTTCTCACTGCCATCCTGTCTCTGTGTTACAGTTCCCTCTTTTTTCTCATATAAGGATTATAATCACTGGACTGAAAATTATCTCAAATCCAGGATAATTTCATCCTGAAATCCTTATTTTGGTTGTATCTATAAAGACTTGAATTCCAAATAAGGTCACATTCACAGGTACTAGGAGTTAGAACTTTGACATTCCTTTGTGGGTGATTCTTTTCAACCTTTTGCAGTCTAACACTTCTGGGTATGTTAGTAATTTGAGGTTTTAAATGCTTTTTCCTGGGACAGTTTTCAAGGTTTTATTTGTACTGAAGAACCTTGAGGGATGAGATTTTTCTCCCAACACTTAGTATAAATGCAGTGATTTTCTGAGCTCATTGTTTCTCTCTTGTAATATAACTCACTGACCCTCCATTCCTGTGGGAGTTGGAGAAGTGGGGAACTGACATCAACATTTGGCCATTTATTGTACCATGACTACCTAAGTACTTTGTCTCTAACTCAGAAGTCTCTTGTCTCTACTAGTATCCATGAAACAGTCTATCTTAATAGTTTTTGAGCAGGGTAAAATAAATCTCAGACCTCTACAAGGTATTATGTTGTCATCAGCTTTGCTTGGGCTTATTCCTCCTCATGCAGAATTTTATAGAAAGTTGGGACCCAGCATGTGCCTCCTTAGCCTGAAAGGCCTAAGAGAAATTTTTCCCATTTGTGAAGCTCAAGTGTTACCTTGAAGATCAAAGAGATAGTATTTGAACAAAGAATAAAAAGAGGGTCCTCTGGGGATCCCAGCATTTGTGGGAGGCAGAGGCAGACTTACAAATTAAACTCAGCCTGCACAATTTAGCAAGACCCTGTCTAAAAAACAAAACAAAAGAAAAAAAAAAAAGAAAAAAAGGATGAGAGTAATGGTTATGGATGTCTAAGACTATCTAAGTGGGCCAGGAGTTTGGCTCAGTGGCTTGACCACTTGCCTGGCAGGTGCAAGGCTGTGAGTTCAATCCCCAGTGCCCCCCCCACCCCCGCAAAAAAAAGACTATCTAAGAATCTGGAGGGAATAACTAGAAGGTGGAGAACTCTGAGTGTTGGACTTGGTACCACTTAGTGATCTCAGCCTCCAGGAAATATCCATGTCTTAGAAGCTAGTCAGACATATCACCAATGGCTGTTTCTTAGGGGAGCAAGTAGATAGCATCATTTTTAGTCTGAATGGAGTAGTTTATCACTCTGGCCCTATATGAAGGATGATTTGGAATTCATCTCATTTATTTTGCACATGTTTCCTACATGCCTTGTATTAGTTAGCCTTCCTGCTGCTGGAACTCAGTACCCACCACTTGCACTTAGGAGGAGAGGTTTAATTTGGCTCATGATTGCAGAAGTTTCAGTCCACAGAGAGCTGGCTGCAAGGCAGGAACATCACAGAAGACAGGCCTGGTGCAGCAAAACTGCTCACTTCCTGGCAGCTGGGAGACAGCACAGGGTAGGAGCACCAGTGAGAGAAGCTCCCTCTAAAGTGCTGCCCCAGTGACCACCTTCAACTGGGCCAAGCCTCCTAAAAGAGTTATTTGTTATTTTTCTGTTAGGCTGTATACCTTGGCTCCTCCCTCATCTGCTGTATGAAATCCTAGTCTATTTTGAGGTCCAGTTCAAATGCCTTGTTTTGGACCATTTCTTGCCCTTCTAGCTGTCTTCCACATTTGAATCGTTTCGTCTTTTAATTCTGCAGTTTCTCCACTGTATCTACTTCTTGTGGGTTGGCCTTGTGTTTTTCCTGGTATCAAACCACATATTGTTCATTACTGTTAGCCATTCTGTCCTGGGGAATTTGATAAAGTTTTAGGCTTTTATTGTTTCCTTCTAGATCCACTTTCAGACTGTAAGGTTTAGTGGTAGGCCCTCTGGGGCCTAAGGCAGCTTGACAGAGTTATACGTTAAAACGAATGTTACATACTTACGTGGAATCAGTACATTTTGGCATACATTTTGGAATCAGATGGGACTATATTCTAGCCCCAACTCCGTTTTCTCTTGGGAAGGTTGCTCGACTTCTCTAGGCCTTAATTTCTACAGCTGTAAATTAGGACAATAATACATTCATTGACAGGTTTTGTGAGTTAAATGAAGATAAAGTGTTCAGCATAGTATCTCTAACATAAGTATACAATAAATGTTAAGTTTTCTTCTTACTTTTTTCCCCTCTGTCTCTTATCCTTTCCCCCCTTCTCCTTTATTTCATTTCCCTTCCTCTATGAAGTATTATTATTTATGAAATTAATCTATTTTTCTATTATCCAACTTTTTTGCTATTTCTAGACTCAGAAGTTATGGTCACATTACTTTGTGTCTGTTAATACTGCAAGTCATCATCAATAAATTGCCTCATGATGGAAATTTTGTCATTTTCAGGCTTTCAATAGTATTCATTTGGTACCAATGCTACATATAAATATTGCATTGATGAAAACCATTTTCTTGGGAGTGACCATCAAAATTAGTGGCTCGTATGTGGCAGTATTTTATTTTTTTAATGCAGAGAAGTGACACTAACTTGAACCTTAATATATTTTTCCTGTTTTATTTCAAGGAAAATTCTTCATTATTTTTGTACTCCTTTGAAGAAGTGAACATTTATATAAAATTAGGGTAAATATTCTCTAATAAATCAGTTGTACATAGTCTGTATTTTGAAATATAGACAGTTTTTATTTTATTTTATTTTTTTAAAATTTATTCATTTATTTTTTTGGTACCAGGGATCAAACTCATGACCTCATGCTTGACAGGCAGGTGCTTACACCAGTAAGATAAATCCCCCGCCCTATAGACAGTTTTTAAATAAGGGAAGAAGATAAAAGAATAACAAAATGAAAATGTTTCCATAACATGATCCTGTCATTCTGTGCTAATCTTTGTAAAATATCTGCAACCTTTTTCATGCTTATAAGGATGGATGTTCATGCTTTCACTTCTAGTTGGTGACACATGGTGACACATGGACATAGAACCTCAGTTTATAAGTCACTTATGGGCTGTGGTGGTGGCTCTCTGATAGAGTAGTTGCCTAGCATATGTAAGGTTTTGAGTTTAATTCCTACCACTGAAAATATAGCAAAACAAAAAACAAAGTAATAAGTCACATAGATATTCTTTATTTATTAAAACATTATTATGTATTTAATACCCACTACACAGCTGAGATCTTGCCAAATGTCTAAGAGATTATTTTCCTTTAGAATTTATGGTGAACTGTGAAAGAAAATGTCTTAATAGTGTTTACTGCAAAAAAGTGTAAAACAGGAGTTTACAGAGGACAGTGGTTAACTCAGTTTCCTAAGATAGCCATTTGCTTCTTTTTGGGTAGAGCTGGGGTTCAGACCCAAAGCTCATGCATGCTTGACAAACTCTCTACAATAGAGCTACACCCCCCTGCTCGAACCTTTCATAATTATAGATCCAGTAGTAAGAAAAAACTTTTCTAGTATAGTATAGTATAAATTATTTTGATCACATATCAAGATTGATTAAAAAAATAGTATGAATGTACTGGCACATGCCTATGGTTCCAATTACTTGGGAGGATGAGATAGGAGGATCACTTGAGCCCATATGTTTGAGAGCAGCTTTGGCAATATAGTGAGCCATCTCAAAAACAAACAAATTAGAATGTATTTCTAATGGGTATACTTACTTATCTATAATTACATATGTTTATTATGTGCCAGTATTTGATGTGCCCCATACATAAGCAAAAAATTGATATTAAAGAGAAGGTAAGTGTGAAAAACTGAAACTTTTATCTAAAGATATTTATTCTCTTTAGTTACAACCTCTTCTACAACAGTGGTTTTTTTTTTAACCCCTAAGTTTGTCCTTCACTCCTGGTGCCAGTTATTAAATGAAAGGATCTAATAAGCAAAGCAATTTGGGGAGGGATAAGAATGTCATTGTTGTTTGTACTTGTTATTTATACTCAGTGCAGTCAGACATGGAAGACATTACCTCTTCTTATTGGATTATGTTAACAGTTTGTGAAGATGCTTTTCTTTCATTAGCTAGGATGAACGTACAGTTTCAGAAATTTAAAAACTATGGTTTATCTTATAGATCATTTTAGTTTCTTTAAAAGACAGCAGAGGGCACTGTGGTGTTTAGGTTTCCAAAGCCTATTTTATTTTATTTTTTTGAAGAAAAAAAATGATACAAAATTTCAAAATAAGATTGTAGGAAAGTAACAATGGTTAGTACATTGCATATTGTTATCTTCAAAGTAGTTGCTCATGTTACAAGATAATGGCATGAAAAATTGATCAAACAATACAGGCACAAACCTTTCTTTTTTTTTCTTTTTTTTTTTTTTTTTGTGGTACCAGGGATTGAACTCACAACCTCGCACCTGCCAGACAGGTGCTTAAGCCACTGAGCCAAACTCCTGGCCCTAGGTTTTTGAGGCAGGGTCACACTATATAGCTCAGGCCAGCCTTGTGCTCACATTGTAGCTCAAGCCGGCCTCAAACTCACAATGCTCTTCCTACCTCAGCCTCCCGCGTGCTGGGCTTAAAGGCGTGAGCCACCACGCCTGGCCAAACCTTTCTTTTCAATGAATGAATAATTAGTAATATAGCTATCTTAACTGTTTTGTGTATATATGTTTATGTAGTATGTATGTATGTGTCTATTTTATTTATTTTTCTTTTTCCCTTCCTTCTTTTCTCCTTTCCCCATCCCATTGTTCTTTTTGTTTGAACAGTTTCTTCCCATTTCACAATATCTATTGTATATTTTGGGCCTTATGTACTTTTTAGCTTCTTACACTAGGGAGGTATACATTGTTTACACATGTGAGTCTGATTTATTTCACTTATGAGTATGGTCTCAAGTTGTCTCCATTTACCTATAAAAGTCTCAAGTTTATCCTTCTTTATAGCTGGATAGTACTCCATTGTATAAAAATACCACCTTTTATTATCCATTCCTTGGCTGATGGGCATTTGGGTTGTTTCCAAGATTTAGGTATTACAAATTGTGCTGCTATAAACATGGGTGCACATATATCACTGTGGTATGATGTTTTCAGTTCTTCTGGGAAAATACCAAGGAGTGGAATAGCTGGGTCTAATAGAACCTCTAATCCTAGTTTTTAAAGGAGTCTCCACACTGATTTCCATAGTGGTTGTGTTCACCAGTTTACACTGTCACCAACAGTGGAGAAGGGTTCCCTTTTCCCCACATCCCCTCCAGCATTTGTTATAGGTTGATTTCTGGATGATAGCCATTCTTACTGAGGTGAGATGGAATCTCAGTGTTGTTTTAATTTGCATCTCTCAAATAGCTAATGATGCCGAACATTTTTTCATTAAAAGCCTGTTTTATTTTATTTTATTTTATTTTATTTTATTTTAGGTGGCACCGGGGATCGAACTCGTAACCTTGCGCCTGTCAAGCAGGTGCGTGAGCTGCTGAGCCAACCTCCCAGTCCTAGTTTTTTGAGACAGGGTTGCACTATGTAGTTCAGGTGGGCCTCGCTCACACTGTAGCCCAAGCCAGCCTTGAACTGACAATGCTCCACCTACCTCAGCCTCCTGAGTGCTGGGATTAAAGGCGTGCACCACCATGCCAGGTTTAAAGCCTATTTTAAAATTAGAATGTTGTTGCCATTTTTAAGTGTTGTGCATTGTAGATACTCACTGTATCCAGTGAAGAGCTGTGAAACTCTTTTTCCCTCTTACTCTGTGGGGACTATAAAAATCTTGTTAAGTACTAGGAAATTTGAGAGACACTATTTTTCTGGGTTCTATATTCATGTTTAGTCAGTGGAAGGAATCTTTAAAAACAGTAATTATTGTAAATCTGTTCACCAGTCTTTAAAATTTTCTTATGTGAGATTACCTTGATTAAAATTAGTATTGTGAGGAAAAACAGCTTTCAGTGAGTATTAGGTAAGAAATTTAATTAAGCTTTAGAAAGATGTTTTTGTAGGTCCTGACGTCTATCGCCACATGTCAGGTACAATTTCATTAGACCACAGGCTGCCACAGACAGCATGCTTAGAGTGACAGATGACCCTTGTATTGCAGCATTTGCTGAGGAAACAAGTCAATCTTAGTCTGGCAGGAAGCCTACATATTTATCCCTACATCTTTAATGAGAAAAGAGAATGCTTATTTCACATAATTCCCTTAGGGAAATTATTTGAGACTTCCAGTTTTGAAAATGTTTCAAGAATATAATTTACATTAGTTTTGAGAATATAAGTTATATTAGTTGGGTTGTTTGGACTTTTAAAGAAGATAAATTCTAATGAGTGAAACAACACTCATAAAACATATAAAACATTTACAGCACATTGTCAGTGTTAAAGAGGAAAAAATCTGAGTGCCTACTTTGGTCATCCTGTTATAAATAAACTAAAAATAATAGTCATGAATGATTACCTTTAAGTTTGCCTGTAATTCAGTGGTTATTTCCTAAGTGATGGCAAAAATCTTTTAAAGCTTTCAGTGATACAAACAGTTCCCTGTGGCACACATGCCATACGTTCGCCATCACTCCTTAGGTCTTTCATGGTGTCATGTTATTATCATTTTTATGAAGGAGCAAGTTGAAAACCATGACATTGTCAGTGACGTATTTTAGTATTTCTTCCCTGGACCGCTACTCACTTGACTGCTTTATGTTTCTTTAGGTTATTTTTATTCTGCAGGTTTTTATAAGTTGTAGAAGTATTCTGATTTTTTTATTTTAAAGAGAATAAAACCAAACCAAACGAAACAGAAAAAAGTAGATCAGAACAGAACAAAGCAAACAGCACAGGACTTCAAAACAAAACAACAGGAAATCAGTAGTGGCTACCATAATTTCTCTTGTTTTCTTTGAAATAGTTGTCCGTATCTTCACACACAATAAATTTAAACAAAACAAAATAGCATAAACCCAATCAAAACAAAAGAATGAAAGCATTATGGGCCTTTAAAACCAGACATTAGGAAATCAACAATGGCTATCATAATGTCTCTTGTTCTCTTCAAAATAGCTGTCCATTCCCTCACACATATTGAAATCTCTGATTTTTATTATAAAACAAATATTCATTATTTATAAATAATCATTTTTGTTGTGTAGTTATTGTCGTCTTTTTTCCCCAACAATTCCATAGGAATCAAAGAGCTTTTAAACAGTTTTTTCTTGCACAGTGAAAAAAAACTCCTCAAGAGCAGGAATCTTTTCTTTGTTGTCCTAATGTATAGCATATTTAATTGTACAGTAAATACTAGAATAAAAATTTGTCGAATAATAAATTATTTAGTCTGCTATTCATTTGAAATACTTAAACCTTCAAGAGTTAAGTTTGGGTATAAGGAGTTTTTAAAAATAGTTTACACAGTTGAACCTTAGTCATCATTATGGTGCATGTAGAGCACTGTAAATTGTATGAGAAGGATTAATATTAAGATAACAAACGCAAGTTCTTATTAAATAGTAACTCATTAAGTGTAAAGTCAGTTGAAATTATAAAGTGTTTTAAAGACTATAGTTTTATTAGTTTAATTGTAGTTAGAAATTGATTAATAAAGGAGACATGCTTTAAAATAAATAGGTAATTATGTTTATCAGGGTATCAAAGCATTAGCCAAAGCGATTAGTTTTATCTTAAATTATAGTTAGTGTTTACACATGATAAGCTGTTATTTTCTTTAGTATTCAGTAAATATTTCTGCTTCTTATGTGCTGCCATTTGTTAAAATGATCACAAAGTATAACAAAGGAAGACCTAACACTGGACTTCATTTATAACACAAACAAATTGCTTCAGTACTATACAGGACATGAAGGAGAGATCAAAATTTCAGATATAAGGAAATAAAAGCATGGAATAGAAAATAGTGCAAAAGAAAGATATCTCAAGATTGAGGTAAGAAGGAATGTAAAGATACTCCATATATTTAACAGTATTTTTGAACGCTCTGCTAGTGCTAGGGATATACCAGTGAAAAGGCAGGACAGGTTCTTTTCTTGTAGCTTACATTATAGGAAAGAAAACTCACATTCCAATAATATAAATTTAGACAGTGATAAAATTCTATGAAGAAAACGGACAGATTGAGAATGAGAGTGGGAGAAGAGTTGGATTATTTTAGAAAGGACAATTGGGACAAAGACCTGGATAAAATGAAGAGAAGCCCTGCAGATACCTGTGACATGATGCCATGCAGAATGCCAGTAGCTAGACATATAGATGTGTAAGACAACTTAAGCTGTGTGTGATACTAGCTTGCATTAGAGAAGCCTTAGGTATTTCTTTGCTGGAATTCTTGTAGCAGCCTAAGGTAACAGCAGTTCAGTTCATGTGGAAGGTATCATGTTGCACACTGGGTAGCTATGGGAGCCTACCTATGATAATAGCTTCACACCTACATGAGTCAACATCAGTTACAACTGTAGAAGTAGCTAGGATTCCAATTCCGAGGAGCCCCAAGTATGGTGCACCTATCAGGTCTTTATAGTTTCCCCTAGTCATGGTCATTTTATCACACAGTGTTGTCTAGACCTCCTTAATTTGAGAAGGGCATATTTTCATGTGTAGGAAAATAATTTGGCTATTTCTTTTCTCCAGACTTTGTTGTGTATTCTTTGATTACTCCTCATAAAAGTTCATCAAGCTAGTGGTACATGCCTGTAATTCTAGCACTCGGAAGGCAGAGGCAGGAAGATTGCTCTGAGTTTGAGACCAGCCTCACATAGTGACTTTAGGGCCAGCTTGAACTACATGGTAAGATCCTATTCAGAAAACCAAAACCAGCCAACCAACAAACCAAACAAAAAATTCATCAGGCTTTGCCAATTTTCAGGTGCAGGAAGAAATTAGTGGGCAGGATTTAGGTACAAATGATTTCAAAACATTTGAAGACTAATGAAACCCTTGAGGTGGACTCTGCTAGGGATTTGCAGCTCAGACTGTGGCTCTCCCATCCTCCATGTCCTCACTCCTCAGCCATCTGCAGCATTAGCACCACCTAGGAACTTGTTGGAAATTCAAGTTCACAGGCTTAAGGAGTCAGAAGCGCTAAGCTGTGGGTCTTAGAAGTTTAATGTGCCTGCTAAGTGATTCTTAGGCAAGCTGAGGTTTGAGAAAGAGGGCCAGAGGGTACCAAGTCAAGTACCAAGCAAAACCTGTTCTTAGATGGGTTTACCATCTGGAAGAGAGGCAGATGGGACAGTACAGAGTGCAAAATTCACTATAATAGAAGAGTGAATTCAACCTTGAATTCACTGAGTAAGAAAAACTTGGAAACGAGAAGAGAGGATTGTCTTGGAGCACAAGCACTGTGATACTGATTAAATTCTGTGCTTAACGTGTTTTAAGTATTGCACAGATTTATGGGTTACATTGACTTTGGTGGTGTGAGTTAAGAAGCTAACCAGTTCCAGACAACCAACTTGTATTGGATTTTAAGAGCACAGTTGCTAAATATTCTTAATGGTTTCTCGATGTGAAGATAACTTGATTTCTGGGGAGAGCTGTATATTTTTAGATTTTCAAAGGTTCATTTTAAAAGGCTACCATGTTTCAATCCAACTTATTATTTAAAAACTAGTTTGTAATTTGGCATTTTCACTGAGTCCATTAAAGGCAAATTATTTATTTTCATAGTGTGTTTGTAAGGGCAGTTTGTATACCTTGATTTTATGATACCACTGATGAACTTCAGTGGTACAGAAGTTTTATGTAATTTTGAAGGTCCCCAAATAAATTGAAGTTTAACTCGGTTTAATAACAAGTGCTACAAAACAGATTTAATGAATGCTAATAAATTATAAAAACAGTGTAATAGGTGTTTTATCTACTAAAGTTTAGAAATCAATCTCTTAGGGAAAATGTTAGTGTGACAACACAGGATACTAATGTATTAGGACTGTGATCTGTAAAAGATTAAAGTTAATGTTTGTGGACTCACGGCTTTTTTAAGCCAAACCTGAGTGGAATTATTTAAAAAATTCAAAGTTGAACCCCACCTCATACATTGGAATGTGATTAAGATACAACTTTAGGTTGTCTAGTGTTATTTTGGAAAAACAGCAGTTTTTACTTGATTCTTTTGTTGCAGTCTGTATTTACTTTTTGGATCATTTTAGTTGATGCTTTTGAAACAGTCTGAAATATTAGAGTTTGAAGTTTTTTAGATTTGGATTGTATTTTACCCTACACATCCTCCTCTGAATTAAGAGAAAATTTCTTATAGTAGCCCTCTTTTTGTCATCTACTCAGTTCCATTTGTCATAGTATGTGCGCGCACATGTGTGTGTGTGTGTGTGTGTGTGTGTGTGTGTGTTTACCCTTGTGACTGTAGAAAGACTGTCTACTCCTGTAGACCCACCTGCATTCCTAAACGGAAATCCAGTGTAGGGCAGAACAGTTGTACTGAATCATCTCAAAGGCCACTGGAAATCGGATGGTGTGGTGTCTCTTGGGTTAATCTTCCACTCAAGGCTCAGTGATCATGTTCTGCCTCTGCAGAGATACCCTCTGTCTAGATCGTGGTTGTCCCAGCTTTTGGCTTGCACAACCTGTGTTGAATGGTGAGAAATTGTCTTGGATTGCATATAAAATATGATTAATGTACATGACAAAACTTTCTTTTTAAGTTTTAACTTGTTAAATTATTTTATAAAATAACACAAGCCTAAGTTTAAGACTTAACTGATAAAAACTTACATATCTATTTCACTTGATCCTAGCCACAAAGCCAAGGAAGCAGCACATGCTTAGTAACAGTCAATACCCGTCTTCACAGGCACCCACACACGTAGGCAAGTGGAGATACTGTTACAGTCCATTGCTGCACTTCACTCCCTGAGTCACACAAGTGCAGGTCAGGAATGAGTCGTGAGAATTTTGATTCATGTGTGTATGGCGGACACAGGAGACAGAGTTAGCACTGCACTGTGCCCTCCCATATACCGTGTTCTGTTTTTGCCTACACAATCTGAGGCTGAGCACCACACAGTTGAGTAATGAAAAAGTCACTAAAATAGCATAATAATATTAAAACCATATGATCTTGTGGGCTTGCATTAATAGCTGTCCAGGGCTGTGGATTGGACAGGGCTTATCTAGGTAATTTCTTCAGTAGGAGCATAGGCCTGATGGTTTCTTACAGAATGAATGGGTAACAGGTATTTGAACCAGTTTACTTACACTATACTTTCTTAATATAACACCCACATTTCTTATCTCAAGCTGTAACTCCACATAAGTGAAATTGAGGAAAGAATTGGCAGTGGTCAGTTTTGTGGTAGTATATTATTGGGAATTCCTTTTACTATGACATTCATCTGTATAGCTGTACATTGGCATGCACATCTACTTGTAAAAGTGATCTGGTGTAAAAAATACCTATAGTATTTGAGATCTGGCTGCCTGATGAATTTTCTATTATAAACTTGCTCATCAATATAGGATTTAATGGTAACATACCTGTTTTTATTCACACAATACCTTTGGGAGGACACACATGGAACTGGACCTTGAATGCCCCTCAGAAAAGAACATCTCATGTTGGAGATCAGAGATGCTGGAGGTCTGAGATGAGTGGTGTATTCTTTCCTTCTATCTGAATTTTGTTCTGCATATGAGTTACCCAAACAATAGCAGAGCACTAAAAAGTAAATAAAACAAAAGCCACAAAGTAAATAGTAGTAAAGGGAAAAAGAAATGGAAAAAGTGGATACTCTGTGGATATAATTCTGGGTTAGTATAATCTGGTGGGCTCTATTTGAATTTCTTCTCATAATTGGTAAGCTCTCTCACTTGACTGATGGCTAAATTTGATTAGAATTTTTTTCCAGGTGGTACTTATATTTATATTAATATTTTATCTTCTTCATGTTCTTTCCAACTTCAAATTATGTAAGAGATTTTTCTGGTTTCTCTTTGAAATGAATTCTGTTCTTGATTTGGAATGAAAGTTAGGAGAAGTGTTACTTCATGAATAAAAGGACTGAGGGCGAGAATTCTTCCACTGACAATAACCAAATAAGATTTTTTGAGGTATCTGACATGAATTTACTTTATTGGCTCTTACTTTAAATCATGTGCTTAAATTTCTTCCCAAACTTTCTTGTCTGAATCTGATTGATTAAATTCATTTTTATTGTTTAATTTTGAAAAAAATAGAACTTAAAAAACCTCTTTATATAATATGGATTATGTTCAAGTGTTAGGATATTGTTATATAATTGTATTAGAAATTTGACAGGTTTTTGTTTTCTTTTTTTTTACTCTTTAGGCGGCCTCAAAAAGTGTGTTTGTGTCCGTTTCTACCAGTGCACCCTTTGCACATCTCTACCCACTTGTATATAATTCAGCATCCAGCAGAGGTGAGATTTTGCAAGCTATGCAATTCCAAATAAAATATGAAAGCACCAGAAGAAATACACATCTGAGTATTTTCCCAGAATTGGAAACATCTTACCACAGCGATACATGTGCACCCATGTTTATAGCAGCACAATTTGTAATAGCCAAATCTTGAAAACAACCCAAATGCTCATCAACTGAGGAATGGATTAAAAAAGATGTGGTATTTTTATATAATGGAGTACAACTCAGCCATAAAGAATGATAAACTTGAGGCTTTTATAGGTAAATGGATGCAATTAGAAACCGTACTCATAAGTGAAATGAATCAGAGTTGCATGTGTAAACACCATATTGTCTCCTTAGTGTAAAAAACTGAAAGAGTAAATAAGATCTAAAAGTTATAATAGATATAGTAAAAGGGAAAGAAACTGCTTAAAGGGAAATTATATTGTTTGATCAATCTTGGCATGCCTGTATCTGGTAGCCTGAGCAATTGCTTTGAGGATAACAATATTCAGTATAACAACCACTGTTAAATTCCTGGCATCTTGTTTTGAAATCCTGCATTGCCATTGTTTTTTTTGTTGTTGTTGTCATTTTGCTTTTGTTGTTGTTTTTTAATTGTTTGTTTGCTTCTTGATTTTTCTGTTTTTTTTTTTCTCTTTAAAATAAAAAGCAAGAAATACACAGCTCTTTTGTATTTCTGAAAAAAGTAATAAATACTTACTCTTCAGGAAAAATTTTATATATGATGTGATAAGAGAGTCAAACTCTTTAGAGATAGATAATATTTTACAAACTGTCGTTAAATAGTATAGAAATTTAGAACTCCAAAAATGTCAAATGAAGATAACAGTTTTTTGAGTAAAATGCTAAGAAAATCACTGTTCTCCAAAAGTTTGGTCATAGCTTACGTTTTTTGACATCTTGTTAAAGTAAAAGTAACTTTTTTAGTTTTATAAAGTGAATATGTAACTAAATTTCTTTTAGAGGAACAGAACATATATGTCTATTTTATATGCTATATTTAAAGAGTTTTTAGTTAATACTTTCCTATTCTGGCTAGTTTTATGTGTATGTCATTGTGTATGTGTTGTAATTCTTGATTAACTGTAATAATGAGAGGGAAGAGAAATCATAGTAAACTAAATTACATTTAATACAAAACTAGTTAACCTATAGTATGAATAGATTTAATGTAAGCTGGAGTTAAAACCCAGTATTTAGAAATTCAAGATACCTTAAATCCAGTGTCCTTTGTAAAAAATTTTTATTTTATTGGTACATCTTACATAAACATAATGATTACCTTCATCATAGGGAATTTGTACCTGTATATGATGTATTTTGCTTCTTTTTTTCCCATTCCTCTTTCCTCCTTTTCTTGTCCTTATTTATAAAAGCTTTGTTTACATTTCTTCCTTCCATTCTTTTTTTTGCTTGTCCTTTCTTTCGTTTCCCCCTCCCCAGTCTCACTTTTGAAGAGGAATAATTGTTTAAATTTCAGAGCCTTTTTTAATCTTGAAGACTTTAATAAAGATATAAAGGAAATTAATTTGTCTTTTTCTTTTCCCAATGATTAAACATTTTTATTTTATCAAAAATTATTAAATATTTCATTTGTTGGGCAACTTTAAAATTTATTTTTATTTTTACTTTTTTTTATACCAGAGATTGAAAGTCTTAACAGTACTATGCTTTCTTTAGGATACTAACAATTTGGTCACAAAAATTATATTAACTGCATCTAAGCTTATAACATGGTATAACTCAAACTTACAGTGATAGCACGCACAGCAGTTTTGTTCAAGAATTTTGATGGCAAGTGCTGTTTTCATTTTGAAGTATATATAATATGGTGCCTTTTCATTTTAATGTTGTTCCAGACATAAGATAGCTTTTAAAATGTGGATGTGTCATTGATTTGTGACAATTTTAATCTTTTCAAATCTCCAAAATTTTTTTTACCATGATTAATTTACAGTTTAGAAAAAAATTTATCTAAAATAGCATGTGCTACAAATGTGAATTATGTATGCACAAGTATATCCATATTTTCCTTATTGAAAAGGAACTACAATCTTAATCTAAATCAGTAATCCTGGGTTATCTGTCCTTAACTTCAGCAAACTGTTTTTGATAAAAGGATCCGCCGGTTTGATCCAGTTTGGTGTCAGCTCCTAAAATTGCTGAAAAACCATTTGGAAAGGGTCTAGCAGGAAATGTTGGGAAAAGGCTTGGTAGAGCAGATCATATAAGGTGATGTGATAAAGGATTTCAAAACGTAGATGTGTGACTGTGGAAAATTACTTAAGGATAAAAACAGCAGGTTAATTCGAATACAAAAAAAAAAAACTTTACAAAAGAGAAATGTTAAACTCCTTAGCCTTCATATGAACAGTGTGTATTTAGCTATAATGATGTAAACATTATTTGTTGGGTTAGCTTAACCACTTAAATTGTACCCTGAGCATCACCGGGGGATGTGTTTATGTCCTGACTAACTGGAGTGAGGCTCGGGTAGGTGTCATTTCAGTCGATTCTTGTTGAATAAATTTAATAAAATTGTCAGTTTTATATTCCTGCTATATTGTCTTATAAAACATAATGAAATAATGCATGTTTTGGTCATCCTGTATTTAACTAATTGGACTGGTAAATGGTTAAAATATGAGAGATGAGGGTAAGGAGTGGTAAAAGAAAGTTAAATCATTGTTTGTCTTGCAAGACTGCAGTTATAAAATGCAGTAGTTAAAAGTGAGGGCTGGAGCCAGATTGCCTGAATTCAAATGCTTAATAGCTTTGTAAACTCTGTAGCTCTTGGCAAGTTAATTAACCTTTCTGTGCATTACTTGCCTCTTTAGTAAAATGGACCCAGTAAAAGATATATTTCTTTTCTGGTTTATTATAAAAACTAAATGAATTTCTATATTCGTATCTATGGATTGCACTTAGAGTTGTGTACATTAATGTTATCTATTATGATGCTAGTAATTGAAAGTTTACAAGTAATAGCTAAAATTGATAAATTAAGAACTAGGAAGAATACATATGTAGAAATAGAGATAACTTTTGAAAGAGATAGGTTGAACAGTTAATGGAGTTATCTCTTGGAAGTGGTACTGGGGAGTTTATCTGGGAGCAGCTGTGGCATTTAAAATTTTTTGGCACTATTTAATTTGACATATGTACATTTATTACATTGACAAAAGTTTGGAAAGTGACTAAGTCTGTTTTGAAGTCTCATAGTGATGATAAGGAGTGAAGAATATTATGAGAAATATTGGAAAATGTTCTAAACCACCTAAGGCCTATATAATAGTTAACCACCAAGAACTCTTTTTGGCAACAAGAAAGTTTGCAGGGCTGTGGATAGATCCTAGGGGCTTATGCATGCTAAGCAATTGCTCTACCGCTGAGTCATGAAAGTTTTAAAAGTGTGTTTAAGTTAAAATCTATGTTTTAATTAATTTTTTCACTACAGGAAAACAAAGTATTGCGGACTGTTCCTCTGCTAGAAGCATGCCTCCCCCAGGACAAGTGTAAAGTAAAGATTGGACGTCGCTTCAGTGAAGAAAGGTAAATTAACTTTTTGTGCAATTTAAAAATAGTTCTCTTCTGAATAGATGCTTCTTTGAGAGGATTAAAATTATGCCACTGGTAGGCGGAGAGAAGGGTCTTGGTAGGGAATAATAGTGAAGTTTGGGAAGCTTAGAGAGTGGCAGAATTACAGCTAGTGAATCAATAGAGTACACAAAATTTGAGACTTTTAGTTTATATTTTATTAACAATTAGTATCTTTAATTAGATAATTAGATAGGGGAAACTTTTATTAGGAACTCAGTAAACATAGTAAAACTTTTATTTTCTCGGCAAACTAATAAAATTATATTTGCAAAAACTTTTTTTAGGGATATTGAACTTTCAGCTGTCTGCCGGAAGTCTGGTACATTGATATTATATCCAGGGGCTGAAGCTGCCAATTTGGAAGAATTTATATTAGATTCTCCTGTCTATCCTTCCACAATCATCATCATTGATGGTACATGGAGCCAGGCTAAGGACATTTTCTATAAAAATTCCTTGTTCAGACTTCCTAAACAGGTAAACTACTGTTTTTATAGAGAATCAATACAAATATATAATTACGTATATTACGTATGTTTTCTGTGAAGGTATATACAAATATTTTTGTATAAGAATTTAGTGGTATTTATGTGTAAGTGTATGTACATAGATGTGTATATATTTGTGTTTGATATAGTACATATTATTATGTATGAAATTTCAAATTTGTCATCCTTTTCTAATTCTTGCTACTGTGTTTCGCAGTAAGTTAAACGTTTTGCTCTATTGAGTTTTTGAGATACAAGAGCTGGGTGTGGTGGTGCCCGCTTGTAATTTCAGCACTTGGGAAACTGAGGAAAGTGAGTTCGAGGCCATCCTGGGCTGAGAGTTTAAGGCCAGTCTGAACCACATAGTGAGATCCTATCTCAACCCCTCCCCCCAAAATAAAGATTTCTCGGAGATTTAATTGGAGAAATCTCAAGATTATTTAGATTATTTATTTCTACATGCATTAATTTTTTTTGTTAAGGGCTATTATCATTTAAATACTTTTATTTAATTACTAAATTACCTAGTTCTCATTAGGAATGAGTAAATTTCTTTATAGTTTTTTTTGTCATTCATTATTATAATGATGTGAATTTTCATTCAAGTTTTGTTGTTTTTAGTCGTGATACATTTCCTAATACTGAATCATTCTGTGTTTTTGAAATGAGATCTACTGAGTAGACCGTCAAAATATTTTGAGATATTTTACTGATTTAATAGCATTGAATTATAATGAAGTATATATTTTTTTTGTATTTTTATTATCAGGTTATAGTATTAAAGTAATTTTAACATTCCAAAATAAATTGGAAGCATTTTAATTTTTTCCTTTGGAATGAAATAGTTCAAATAATATTGGAATTAATTGCTCTTTAAAAATTAGATGGAACTCTGGAAACCATCTGGATCTGGTCACTTTTTTTTTTGCGGCACCGGGCATTGAACTCACAACCTCGTGCCTGCCAGAGCAGGTGCTTAAGGCACTGAGCCAAACTCCCAGCCCTTGGATCTGGTCACTTTTAAAAATGTAGTTTTTAGCCAGGCGTGGTGGCACACGCCTTTAATCCCAGCACTCAAGAGGCTGAGGTAGGAGGAGCGTTGTGAGTTTGAGGCCAACTTGGGCTACAGTGCAAGCACAAGGCCAGCCTGAGCTACATAGTGCAATCCTGCCTTGAAAAACTAGGGCTGGTAGTTTGCCTCAGTGGCTTAAGCGCCTGTCTGGTAGGCATGAGGCTGTGAGTTCAATCCCTGGTGCTGCAAAAAAAAAAAAAAAAAGTTTTTTAATTCTTTCAAACTGTTCTATGGAAATTATTCAAACTTTTTCCTTATATTTGTATTCATTTTGACATAATTTTTTTTATTTCTCTAGGGAATTTTTTTCTCTCCAAGTTAACAAATTAGTTGCCGTATATTTACATACATTTCCAAATATTTTACTTTCTAATTTTTTTAAAATTTTATTTTAAAGAGAATAAAACCAAACCAAACAAAACAGAATAAAACTAATCAGAACAGAACAATGAAAGCAATACAGTACTTCAAAACAAGATAATAGGAAATCAGCAATGGCTGCCTCTTGTTTTCTTCAAAACAGCTGTCCATTCCATCAGACATAATAAAATCAAACACAATAAAACAGAATAAAGCGAATCAAAACAAAAGAATGAAAATGTTACAGTACTTCACAACCAGATAATAGGAAATTAACAGTGGCTATCATAATATATCCTGTTAATTATTTGTAAATATGTACACACAAACACACACTTTTCTGTGAATATTCAAGAGATTTCTTTGTTTTATGAGCACTTACAAGTATAAGTTGTTTATAATTATTTATGACTTTTATACCTTATTGTTTATAATGACCTTTATACCTTGTTTTCACTTAATTTAATTATCTTGCTCTTTTTAAGTTTAATTTACTTATAATTGTACATATTTATGGGGTACATGTGATGTTTTGATACATGTATTCATTGTATAATGATCAAATCAGGTTATTTAGCATATGTATCACCTCAAACTTTTATTGTTTGTTATGGTGGGAATGTATTTTCTCTTGTAGATATTTTGAAATATACTCTATAATACTGTTGACTTTAGTCAGCCTACTATGTAATTAAACATCAGCACTTATCTTTGTGCCTACCTGTAACTTTGCTCATTGACCTTTGCCTCTACATGTACCTGGTTTATATACATAACATTATTTTTTCCAAATTCACCCATGTTGTCACTAATCCCAGAATTTTATTTCTTTTTTATGACTAAGTAGTATGCTGTTAGGTATTTGTGTTATCATTTTTTTTTGGTTCAGTGCATTTTTTAATTTTTTTTTTTTTGGGTACCGGGGATTGAACTCACAACGTCGTGCCTGCCAGACAGGCACTTAAGCCACTGAGCCAAATTCCTGGCTTCAGTGCATTTTTTACACATTTGTTTTTGATGTACTTGGGCTATGTGATACTTAAAAAGGTATGTGAAAAAATTTCACTCCAGGTATATATTTGATGGCCCTTTGAATTCCCACTAATTTTTGTCTGCTCTTTGTTGGGTACATATAAGTCATGCACTTAGTAAAGAGTAACAGTGAAACTGTGACTTCTGAGGTTTTCATCTCGTTTTTTCTGACTTTCATTTCCTTTAATGAAAATGCTGACATGGTTTTTAGCTGAGACTCAAGTACGTGAAATAGTGCTAAAGATACCTGAGAAATTATTTCTGATTTTATTTTTTCCAGAGCCTCATTCAGTTGCTTTGTTGTTACCACTTCCGAGAGACCTGGTGGGTGGCTTTCAGATTGTCCCACCTCATTGCCCCTTGGATTTGCCTTTGGTGAACTGAATATCTGAGGCTGCATTTTGCTTAAGTGTTTTCTCATTTTATTTTCTCTCTTTTTTTAGTTTAATTTCTGGGGTGATGCTTGTAAGTTACCTATGGTGGGTTGCTTTATTGGTAGTATTTAGGACCCTTAGGTGATGATTTCTTTGAGGTATCTTCCAGGTGTAGCTGGTTTTGGGTTTTGAGTTTGTTGGAAGAGCTTACATCTTCAGTTTGTTGGAGATGAGAAGTTGTTGTTCTTTTGGCCTAGTCCCTGGTTCTTTGGCACTGTACCACCATATTTTCTGTGACCCTTAGTTAATCTCAGTCATGGATTATCAGGACCAACAGCTGTTTAGAACAATTATGTCAATTTTGGCTATAGTGGTACCAATAGCATCAAACACAGCCTAGAAAACAACAAACTGAGTTAACCCTTAATTTGCGACTTTAAACCATGTGAACTAGATTTGTGATTATATAACAAAATATAAAATAAACCAGATAATTATATGCAGTATATAAGTCTGTAATGTGTCCATTTTGCTCTTCGGGTTAAAATTTAAAATGGATTAAGGAGGAAATAGGGAAGTGGAAAAAGAGAAAGAGATTAAAAGTAAGATTGGAGGACCCTGCCTCAAAAAACCAGGGCCGGGAGTTTGGCTCAGTGGCTAAAGTGCCTGCCCTGGTAGGCGCAAGGCTGTGAGTTCAATCCCCGGTGCCGCAAAAAAAAAAAAAAAAAAAAAAAAAAAAAAAAAAAAAAAAAAAAAAAAAAAAAAAAAAAAAAAAAAAAAAAAAAAAAAAAAAAAAAAAAAAAAAAAAAAAAAAAAAAAAAAAAAAAAAAAAAAAAAAAAAAAAAAAAAAGATTGGAGGACAAAGGGGGAATCACACCAAGTTGGGGAAACTGGTGCAGAAGACTGAAGGAAAAGAGAGGTGGAAGAGATGAAAGGAAGAACAGAACAGAACCACACCCACAAAGAGGTTAGGAACCACTCTCAGACTCATACATAAACAATGTAGGAGAAAGAGAAAAGAACAAAACAAAACAAAAAACAAAACAAACAACAAACAAAAGAAAAAGAAAAACCAATAGTCCACTTCCAGGATTCTCTCTGGTTTCACTAGTAGACAGCCCAAATTGTGCCACTATATTCCAACAAGGAAGCAGTTGCTTTATGGCGGAGTAGTAGATAACCTCAGCAGGCCTGCCCTGAGACCAGACTCATTGGGCTTGCCACAGTCCAAGCATTTTCCACACATCTGCACCCAGCTAGGAGCTGCTGGAGGAAGCTGCCAGCGGTTCTGGGTTCTGGGTTTATCTGGCCCATCTCCAAAATGGCTCCCGGCCAATGGCTTTCTCCCATGGGAGGACTGAGTCCTCTGCACTCACCACTAGCCAGTGCAGTCCTCCACGTCCACGGCTGCCCTCCACTGCCATGTCTCTCTGCAGAGGCCTCTGGGGTTGCCAGCTGTCACCATCACCGTCACCAGGTTCCAAAGCTCCTCTTGAGCAGTGAATCCCATCTCAGGGTGAAGGCGCCACCAGCTACTGCCTCCTTCTTCGTCGAAATTTTTCTTTTTACTCTCTCTGTGGGCTTCAGTTCACACATCAGATGCTTAATGGGTTTGGGGAACCCACTTCCCTCCTTCTTGTCATCCTCATAATGCTATATCTAGCGTCTGGATGGTGACTCTCATGAGAGGCTGTTTTCTCTGCTGCTTAATGCTCTGCCATCTTTCCGGAAGTCTGAAATAGTTCTAAAGAGTAGCTAATGCGTTGAGTACTTTTAAATGGATTGGTCCTAATTCCACGTGCTTTGCATGTATTTACTTATTTAATATTCCTCCAGGTCACACAAGATAAAAAGTATTGCTATCTTAGACAACAGATGAAGAAACTATGACACAGAGACTTTAATTTGATTTCAATCACATAAACTGTTTTACAGCATATCTGCAGTTTGAACACATCTACTTTAGAGCCAAGGCTTGTGGTCTTAACCACAGTGAGATACTATTTCTAAATGGAAAAATCCACGCATGTTATTTACATAACATAGCTCCTTAAGGTTCTTCTAACTTCTTGAATATTTGTTGATCTTTGTTTTGTTGCATAGAAATCAATTTATAAAAGGCATGGATACCGTTAGACTGTAGTGTATTCCAGGTAAAATTTTGTGTTCCCATTATATTTAGCAATGACCTAATATACAGAGAAAGTTTAACAAAAGTGTTAAATTTCTGTTTCATTTATTTGAAAAATTTTTCATGAGTATGTCATGTCTAGATTTTTCTTTATCCTTTTCCTTATGATAGGGTCCTGCTGTGTTGTATGGGCTGGTCTTCAAGTTGTGATCTTTGTGCCTCTGCTTCTCTTAGTAGCTGGGATTACAGGTGTATGACACATTATGGAGTCATTTCTATATTTCTAATTATTTATTTTTATGGTGACTGTATGACTTTTGGAGAGATGAAGCACATAGTCATTAAAAAGATTAAAATCTACCTTAAAATTGCAATTAACCAAAGTAATTTTTAAATTGAGTAGCAGATAAGGAAATACATAAATTGAATAATTTCCCCTGTCCTATTATTGCTTTCACTTTTTCCTGTTTTTTTTAAACTAGAAGCAAATATAGGTTAGTATTTATTTAACCTTGAGATGAGCAGTACTTTACAGTCATAGAATAAAAGCAAGTACTCTGATAGATTTGTGAGATAGATTTGACTGTGTAATATAACGTATCACTGCAAACTAAAGTGAGAAAAAAATGGCTTTCTGTAAAACTATGAGTCAGAAAAAGGGTTGCTAAGCTTAGAGTTGTTAGAAATGTAAAGGTAAGCTACACTGTGCGACCCTGCCTCAAAAAACCAGGGCCGGGAGTTTGGCTCAGCGGCTTACGGGCCTGTCAGGCAGGTGCGAGGTTGTGAGCTCGATCCCCGGTGCCACAAAAAAAAAAAAAAAAAAAAAAAAGTAAAGGTAAGGATTAAAATAGCAATAAAATACACCAAAGATATGAAAACAAAGTTCACAAAAAATTATATAAAAATCATCATTTACCATAGTAATCACATGACCAGATACAAATGTGTGAATTTAAGTTGAAATAATGTCAAATTTAAAGAAAAGTCGCAAGAGTAATCTTGCAGGTTTCTCAGCAGGTTTCTAAAGTGTTAACATTATGCCTTGTATCCACTCCCTCATGTTTGTGTGTGCATAATTCTGTGTTTCTAAATATCTGAGAGTAGGGAATACATATCTAAATTTTACTCTTTGAAATTTTGCTACCTTTAAAGCAACAAGATGTTTTTCTGAATTATTTTGGAATTAAAAAATAGTAATTAAAAACTCAACCCTCTATATAAAAACTCATTTGCATATGTATCTTGAGACAGTTTCATCTTGATATACTTGGGATATAATATATCATATTAGAAATAATCATATGCACGGGTTTTACAATCACATGTATCCAGCCCAAATATATGAATATGGTTCAGAAAAAAATATACAGTCACGTGACATATAGTGACTTTTCAGACAGTGGTCCCATAGTTTTATGTTAGTCTAGTGGCATTGCAGCTGTCTTAGTGTGTGATGTTCACAAAATGTTAGCACAAAAAAGTAGCCTAATAATGCGTTTTGCAGTATGAATCCCTGGTAAGTGATGTGTAGATGAATATATAAACAGATTAATAGGTAAATTTAATTGAAAAAGGTATTGATTTTTAAGAATAGCTATACATTTATCTTTGGATAACTATAAAATATTTATAATTGTAATGGTTTTATAGTGAGTTCTGAAGTACATCATGTAATGCTAACAAAATTTATTCATTTAAATCATTTTCTAATTCTAGATCACCCATTTGTATGTGATGATTTTTAGTTTGTTACAATATTCAGTTAATTAGTAAACCTGTTTCTTGCTTTTCTGAATTAAAATAAATTTATTTTACTATGTAACTAGACTTTCCCATGGTTCTAACTTTATAGTGGATACAAATAAACTAAAAGCAAGATGCTTTTTCCGTGGGTAATTAACAGAAATTCATCTTTAAAACAAAAGGGAAGTTAATGTATAGCTCACATAACTGAGACCCTCAGAGGGGGTAGGAATGGCTTTGTTCGATCTGGTTCTCAAGCAGCTCTGTTTTTCAGGTTTGTCTTTTATGTTTGTCTGATTTTCTTTTATAATGAATGGACTTCTTATTTTCTTCTATGGAAGTTTTCTGTAGGAAGGGGAAGATGAATCTTGGTTTTATTTATCTTAATAGAAAGATGAGTTCTTTTTCCCAGAGTAGTATTTTTGATGGCCCTGTGTTTGGTGTTAGAGTGGAGAGTGCAACAGGACAACATACATTAGGAAGTTACTCAGACTACATGGCCTGTGGTTCTCAGAAGAGTGATTTAGAAGCATGGATGGGCAGAAAAAATAAAACAAAAATAAAACCCTAGATATTGTAGTCTACTATGCATCAGTTGTCTATTTATAAATATGTATAAGCTTGTTTATACATTTTTTGATTCATTGAAGGTTAGTCCTCTATATAAATTTTTAAAATAGGTCTTATATTTTTGATCACAATAGGAATTTAAAGTGTAAAAGAAAAATAGGTCAATTTTGGTCTAATTTTCCCAAATTTGTAATGTATAAATTGTCTTATTTCAAAATGTGATTTTTTTTACCACACCTGAATACCCATACACCCACACACTTTTTTTTCTTCATAGATTTGTCTTTGCTATTGCTCAATTTAGTTAATGCATTCAATTTTTATAATAGTATAAAGATTTTATTCCAAGTACAATAGAGAAAAATGCCAGGGAAGAAACAAAAATCAGATTTACAGTCCAGAGTGTTGCTTTCTTTATAGAAAAAAAAGTTTTTTTCCTAATAAGCAGGTAACCATATGTGAACTTCATATGCATGTAATTGAAGAATGAAATAATTGTGATGCAAACCTATTAACTTGGCCTCCTTTTAATCTGGAATTCTAATTCAGACCATTTGGCAGTGAATCTCTTCCCTCAGAACAATTTTACATGAGACTCTTGACATTTGCTAGGAATAAATCCAAGGTGAATATGGAAATGTTTGTAGAGACCTCTGGCTTTCTTCATAAACATATTTCCATGGAGTATTTACATATCTTTGACTTTAAGGCTTACATTAAAGTTTAATTTCTCACTTAGTAAGTAGAGTACAACTGGGAGCATTCATTTGCTAAGTTATTTCCATTAAAACTTTGTTCTTACATCCACATAGAGCTATTATGGACTGGTTTATGTTGTATATCTGATCTATTGCCAAACTCATCGTTTTCTTTTTTATCTAAAATTTAAAAAAATTTCTATCTGCATTGGGTATTATTTTGCCTTTTAATGCTCCTTTCCTCCTCAAAAGTTGATTTTTCACCCCCCCCACTTTAGCAGAGTTAATTATGTAAAAGATTTTGGAAAGTAAGAAACAGCACTTTCTTCTTGAGATACAGATTTGAATAGTTTGTTGTACTGTGTGTTAACTGACTGCTACCCTGGACTTTCTGGTAAACATGTTCTTTATTAGTGCCACAACAAAGTAATTATTTTATGTCATGAAACTTCAGTGACTTTGGGACACAGCTATAACAGTTGAGTGTTAATTCCAGAATACCAAAGGACAACTATATTAGGGATTTACTTTTCGACTTTGTCATATCATCAATTTTTTTTGACAGGATGTATGTACACTTTCTAGATCTTGTTGGTCATGTGTTGAAGTGTTGTGAACTCATAGGCCATCAGGATGGTCTCTCAGCCTGTAGATAGTATTTATATATACTGTAGTTAAGTTGAATACATTTGCTTCTGTCTGGTGTATGATTCTAGGTCAGTGACAGAGAACCTACAGTATGCATGCCCCGGCGGGTTGTTTATGTAATTGAAAGCTCTGAAAGGTTTGCCATAACTGTTCTAGGTGATACAAAAGCTTATGATAGGAGCTATGATTTACCTACATGTAAAAGGATACAGAGTTATCAAAGTTCTTGGTGGCAATTCGCTGTCTTCCTACTTCCATTATTTTTTATTGAGTTCTTAACCGTGAACTCAACTCTCTTACTGGAAAAAATTCTCAAATCCCATGACAACTAGTAATATAATATTTGAACTGGAAGGAATCTTAAAGATTTACTACTGAGTCCTCAGACTTAACACATGAGGAAGCTACAGGTTAGCAGTAAGTGACCCAATTAAGGGAAAAACTTGGAGTATATTTTGGCTTGTGTCTAAATGTCCCCCCAGAGCCTCATGTGGTCTTAGGTAGGGTTTTTTGGAGGTGACTGGATCTAGGGTGTGTGCTGCTGGAATTAAGCATGCAATGCTAACATTAAGGAAAAGAGTGCTACTCACCCTAAGGGTGGGTTGTCTGGATAAAATGTAAGGGTCTGAAAGAGGGTTTTTGCTTGTCACTTGCTGCTTGCTGCCTTCTGCCTGCTCTGCTTTGCTATGGAGTGTTTCTCCTCTGCAGTGACCCTCTGCCATACCACCCTGCCTGGGAGCCAGCCAGCTGTGAACTGAAACCTCTACAGTGTCGTAATTTGTCATCATCCTTTTGATGCTGGTTTACTCGCATACAGAATGAAAGAGTTATGAGGTTAGGGAGACTTTCACCCAGATTGCAGAGGAAAGCCTTGTAGGTCGGGTTAGGGAAGCCAGGAAGTCAGACATTCCTAGAATGTGGATCATCCACTAAAGAAAGCTTCAGGCCATGAATGGAGCCAGCCTGAGACAGGCCAAGTGGGCTGCAGCAGGCAAGGCCATTGGTGGGGCTGCCCAATCCCCTTGAAGCTCAGATTTACCACTGTTTGCTCCTGTTGTAGACTAAGGAGCTACAGGATTTAATGTTTGGTCTTGCTTTGGTCTGATTGCTTTCTGTTCCCTTCCTTATTCCTTGCTTTTGGAATGGATATGTTCACCTGTGCCACTGTGTGTTGGAAGAATTTAACTTTCTTTTTGATTTTTGCAGGATGCAATATTATGGTTTACATCTAAAATGTTTTTGCAATAGTCTTGTGTATTTGGTGGGGGAGCTTCTTGAAGGTGATTGCTGTCTGGGGCATTGTGCTTATCAGTGACTAGTGGTGAGTTCATGGCTGTCATGGGGTGAACAGGTTTCCCTGTTGTGCCCTCCTGTCATGCTGTTTTCTGCCTTGATACCAACTAATCATGGACTGAGTCCTGTGAATACTGTGAGTCCAAATAAAGCTCTCCTCTCAATTGTGAGTTTTGGGTATTTTTTTCCCCCAGCAGTGGGAAAGTGACTACTACAATTATGAAGGGTTTAAATACATATCAATTTGATGAGCATCTGATCTTTCATTGATTGAATTTTTATTACCATTCTTCTATCAAGGCTAAAAATCTTTTTAATCTTAGGTTATTTAGTCTTAGGTTACTTATGATTTTTCTGCTGTGAATTATTACATGATTTGCCAAATCTTTTTTTGTGCGTGATATACAAAGGGTTATTTGTAATTTTTTACCTATTTGCAAGAAAATTTTACAATAAAATTAACTTTTTTTCTTGTCTCATACATTTAACCTATACTCCTGTCTAAAGTTCTGTGACTTTATCCTAAAGAAAAATTTAAATATATGTGATTAGGTTTTCCTGTCTACTACTTTATGTCCTCTGGCATTTCTGTCTTCTGTGTCTAAAATTTACAGTAATATTTTCCAAATTTTCTCTGAGTTAAGACCTACAAGTTAAAAGATTGTTGTTCTTGTACCACAGTTGTTTGATTAGAGCACCTCAATAATTAATTTAAACCTCTTCATTCTTATTTTTTGTAATTTTTATTTTTATTAGTACATGTTTGCAGTACTTAATTATTGCATTTATTGTGGGGAATTGGTACATGCACAAATACATACTAATTATTTTTTCTATCCCCTTTTTCTCTCTTGCCTTCCTGTGTCTCCATCTCTTGGTCCCCTTCCATTTTACAAAAGATATATCTTCCTTTTTCCTATTATCTGTCTTTTATTTTGCTCTTTATTTATATTTTGGGTTTCTCATATAAAGTAAATCTCTCAATACAGTTTTTAAGATGTGTGTCTTGATTTATTTCATTTAATGTTACAGTTTCAAGATACATCCTTTTTCTTCAAGTGACCCAAGTTTATCCTTTTTTATTGCAGAGTAGTACTTCTTTGTGTATAAATACTGTATTTTATCAGTTCACTTGTTCATGGAACATA
This sequence comes from Dasyprocta punctata, assembly GCA_004363535.1. Taxonomy (NCBI): domain Eukaryota; kingdom Metazoa; phylum Chordata; class Mammalia; order Rodentia; family Dasyproctidae; genus Dasyprocta; species Dasyprocta punctata. Next base: position 8,384 of record RJWM01002511.1, on the reverse strand, counting down.
TAGGCCAATTCCAAGACTTAGCTGTTATGAATTGTGCCACTATAAACACAGATATGCAGTATCACTGTAAAATGGTGCCTTAAACTCTTTTGGGAAGATCCTAGTATGGGGAATAACTGAGTTGAATGGAATGTTTATTGTTTAATTTTTTTAAGCATCTCCAAAGTGGTTGTATTAGTTTACATTCCGACCAACAACGTAGAAAGATTCCTTTTTTTCCTGCAGCCTTACCAGCATTTGTTATAATTTGATTTCTTGATGATAGTCATTCTTTCTGGAGTAAGATGGAATCTAAGTGTTGTTTTAATTTGTAGTTCGCTAATGACTAACAATGTTGAAGATTTTTTGCATATTTCATTGGCCATTTTTACTTCTTCTGAAAACTATGTATTTTAGTTTCTATTTTTTTTATTTGGGAGGGCATCTAATTTTTTGAGTGTTAATGTATTCTAGGTATTAGTTTTCTGAAGAATAACTGGCAATATTTTTTGCCATTCTGTAGTTGTCTCTTCAATCTGTTGTTTCATTTGCTGTGAAGAAGCTTTTAATTTGATATGATCCCATTTGTTGATTCTTGAAGTTATTTCTTGTGCAATTGGGGTTCTGTTCGGAAAGTCCTTGCCCATGCGAGTGTCTTCCCCTGTTTTATCTTGCAGCAGATTCTGTTTTAACATTTAGTTCTTTGATCCATTTTAACTTTAGTGCCTTGTGAAATAATCCCAGATCTAAATGCAGTCTTTTGCATATGTAAGCCAATTTTCTCCACACCATTTATTAAAGAGACTATCTTTTCTCCAGTACAAAATATATCTAATCTTTGTTAAAGGTTACGTGACTCAATGCCAGGAGTTGTTTCTGCATCTACTGTTCTTTGTGTTTGGTCCACATGTATCTTTTTGTGCCAGTACCATGTTGTTTTTATCAATGTAGCCTTGTAGTATAACTTGAAGTCAGGGTTTGTGATGCCTCCTGCTTTTCTCATGTTGCCTAGGATTGATTTTGCTGTTTTGGGTCTCTTCTGCATCCATATGAATTTAAGGATTGTTTTCTCTAGTTCTGTATGCAATGCTGTTATATTTTGTCTTACTATTTTTCTTGTTGCTGAGACAAAATGCCTGACACCTAAAATTAAAGAAAGAAAAGTTTATTTATCTCACAGTTTATAGAGGTTTCAGTTCATATTTGGCTGGCTCCAAGGTAGTGTAGCATAGCAGAGGGGCATTGTGAGGAGAAATAGTTAACAGCAGGCAGAAGGCAGCAAAGCAATGAAGTAGCAAGCTACAGGCGACAAGCAGTGACCCTCTTTCTGTTCCTCATGCGCTGTCTAGGCTGACCACCCTTAGGGTGGGTAACACAACCCAGGCGGGGCAGCCTTACCCCTAGCATGAATCAATCCCAGCATCACGTCCTTGATCTCAGCATGACACACTCTAGATCTAGCCACTTTAGAGAAGCCCCACCCATGACCACCTGAGGTTTTGGGGGGACAGATACAAGCTGTAACATATGTGATTGGGATTACATTTAAATCAATTATGAGTTTTGGAAATATGGTCATTTTGACAGTATTGGTCCTCCCTACCCAAGAACAGGAGATATCTTTCCTTTCTTTTTTTTTTTGTGGCACTGGGGATCGAACTCACAACCTTGTGCCTGCCAGACAGGCGCTTAAGCCACTGAGCCAAACTCCCAGCCCTAGTTTGTTGAGGCAGGGTCGCATTATGTAGCTCAGGCCAGCCTTGCACTTGCGTTGTAGCCCAAGCTGGCCTCAAACTCACAACGCTCCTCCTACCTCAGCCTTCCGAGTGCTGGGATTAAAGGCATGTGCCACCACACCCAGCTTCTTTCCATTTTCTGCTACTGTCTTTGATCTCGTTTTTCAAAGAACTGTAGTTTTTGTTATGTCTGTCACTTCCTTGCTTAGGTTAATTCCTAAGTATTTAATTTTTTTGATCCATAACAAATAGTATTGTTTTTCTAATTTCTTTCTTGGTTCATTTTTGGTGTACAGGAATGTGATTGTTTTATGTGTGTTGATTTTGTATCCTACACTACTGACTTTCGTTATTCTAGGACTGTTTTGTGGAATTTTTTAGGTCTTCTGTGGAGAAGATCATGTAATCTGGGAATAATGATAATTGGGCTTTTTTTTTCTATGCATGTCTTTTATTTCTTTATCTTACCAGATTCCTCTGGCTAATACTTTGAACACTATATTGAACAGGAGCAGTGATAGTGGACATGGTTGTCTAAATTTTGATTTTAGAGGAAAAGCTTTCACGTTTTCCCCATTTAAAATGATGGTGGTAGATTTGTCATAAATGTCTTTTATTAGATTGACATAAGATCTTTCTCTGTGTATTTTCTTGAGTGTTTTTTTTTAAACCAAGAATGGGTGTTGTGTTTTGTCAGAAGCTTATTTTGTGTCTATCCAGATGATCATGTGATTTTTATCTTTTATTCTGTTTATGTTATGTATTTCATTTATTGATTTACATAAGTTGAACTTTGCATTCCTGGAATGGAGCCTACTTGGTCATGATATATGATCTTTTTGATGATTTGTTGTATTCCATTTGTTGGTGTCTGAGTAGTTTTGTGTCTGTGTTCATTAAAGAAATTGAACTGTAGTTCTCTTCTTTGATTATATGCTTGTCTGGTTTTGGAATCAGGTTAGTGCTAGTTTCCAGGAATGACTTTGGTATACTCCTTCCCTTTTAAATTTCCTTAAAGTGTTTGAGGACTGTTGGCTTTAGATCTACCCTGAAATTCTTTTTTTAACTTTTAAAAAATTTTATTAGTACATTTTGCAGTATATGCAGTTTTATAGTCGTTTTGAAGAGTGGGTACATGTGCATAATACAGCTTTTTTTTAAAACCCCATCTGTCCTCCATCTGTCCTCCTTCCTCTAATTCTACTATCACCATTTCATTCTTATTGATATTATTAATCTTAGCTCATTGTATGGCATATAATGTTTACATTCTTTGAGGTTATTAGGTTCCTGTACATGATTTATCTTTATTCTACTTATTTCCTTTTTCCCTCCTCCTCACCCCTCACCCTTGTTCCCTTGGGCAATTTCCCTGTTGCAAGAGATCTGTCCCCTTCAATACATCCTTTATTATTCTCTTTGTGCTTTGCCTCATTCAAATGAGAGATATCATAGTACCAGTATTAAAGCTTGTGTGTCTGGTTTATTTCACTTAACTATTTTCCAGGTGCATCCATTTTCATATAAATGTCTCAAATTTGTCATTTTTTATAGCCAAGTGGTATTCTGTTATATATAGATACCACATTTTATTTATCCATTTGTCTATTGATGGTTGTGCAGGCTGATTCCAGGATTTAGCTATTAAAAATTGTGCTGCTGTAACATTGATACACATGTATGTTTTGGTTTGCTGTTTTTGAGTCAGGGTCTTGCTGTGTAACCCAGCCTGGCCTTGAACTCATCACAATCCCCTTGCCTCAGCCTGCTGAGTGCTGGAATTACAGGCATGCACCAACAGTATGCATGTATTGTTGTAGTATGTCTTATACTCTTTGGGGAAGATACCTAGAAGGGGGACAACTGAGTCACACAGAATTTCTAGTTTCAGTTCTTTGAGATCTCTCCATACTGATTTCCATAATGGTTGTACTAGTTTGCATTCCCACCAACAATGCAGGATGGTTCCTTTTTCACCACAGTGACACTAGCATTAGTTACTGCTTCATTTCTTAATGATTGCCATTCTTTCTGGAGTAAGATGGAATCTTAGTGTTTTAATTTGCATTTCTTTTGGGGCAAGAGCTGTCAAACAATTTTTCATGTATTTGTTGGCCAGTTATATTTCTTCCTCTGTGAAATGTCTGTTCATTTTTCTTGGCAATTTCTTGACTGGGTCTTCAATTTTGGATGGTCTTAATTTTTTCAAGTCCTTTGTATAGTCTAGATAGTAGTCTTTTGTCTAAGGAGTAACTGGAAGAATTTTTTTTCCCATTCTGTAGGTTGTCTCTTCCTTCTACAGATTGAGTCTTTTGCTGTTAGTCTGATATAATCCCATTTGTTGATTCTTGCTGTTATTTCTTGTGTGATTGAACTTCTGTTTAGAAAATCCTTTCCTACATGTATGTCTTCAAGTGTTTTACCTATTTTATCTTCCAGAAGATTCAAGGTTTGTGTTTTAACGTTTAGATCTTGATCCATCTTGATTTTAATTTAGTATATGGTGAGATATAAGGGTCTATTTTCAATCTTGTGCACAGGGATAATCAGTTTTCCCAGCACTACTTATTGAATAGTCTTTCTTTCCTCCAGTGGATGCTTTTGGCCCATTGTCTGAGAACAATAGCTGAATGTGTCTGGGAACCTTTCTGTATTCTCTGTTCTGTTCCATTGAGCCATGTGTTGTTTTTGTTCTAGTGCTGTTTCAGTTGCTTTTCTCTGGTTGCTAAGACAAAATTCCCAACACCCAAACTTAAAGGAGGAAAAGTTTGTTTAGCTCACACTTTGTAGAGGATTTCAAAAACAAGACAGGAGGAAAGCTTTTCTGGTTTCCCAGACCCCACACCAGCTGGCTCACAGGAAGGTGTGATTTGTTTTCTTGCTAAGTCTCTTCCCAATCCCCATGGCGGAGCCTGGCTCACAGGAAGGCATGGTTTGTTTTCTTGCTGAGTCTCTTCCCAATCCCTATGCCCTCCCAAAGGCTGTTGAACCACATGGTCAGGTGTAGTCACAGTAATGACCCACTTCTTTGGTACCAAATTTGTATTACTTTTCTCTCATTGCTGAGACAAAATACCAGACCCTCAAAATTAAGGAAGGAAAGGTTTATTTAGTTCACAGTTCATAGAGGTTCAGTCCATTATTGGCTGACTCCTAGGCAGGGTGACACGTGGCAGAGGAGCAACAGTTCATGGTGGTGGAAGACAGCAAAAGCAACAAGAAAGAAGAGCAAAATGAGAGAGAGAGAGGGACAAACCTCTTTATGCTCCTTTTATCTTATCCATACTGCTGGGATTAGGGCTGTGTCAATCCAGTCAGTGGCCTGATCCAGCAATTACCCACATTTAATACCAGAAACATGAATCTCAGCATTGTACTACAGATCTATAACACACTCTAGATACAGCCACCTCTAAAAATACTCTTGATTGCATAAGGCTTTAGGGGGATGTCTAGACACAAACCATAACAAGTATTACGCCATTTTGTTTAACTGTTGCTTTGTAGTATAGCTTTAAATTAAGTATTGGTAGGCCTTCTGCTTTGCCTAAAATTGCTCTTGCTATTCTAGTCTCTGCATCCAAGTGAATTTTTGGATTGTTTTCTCTAGTTCTGTAAATTATGCTGTTAGTATTTTGATTGAAACTGCATTTAATCTGTGTAACAGTTTTGGGAATATGGCCATTTTCATGCTATTGATTCTGCCTATTTAGGAGCAGGGGGCATCTTTCTGTTTTCTGATGCTCTCTTCAATCTCTTTTGTTTTTTTTTTTTTTAGAGCACTGTAGTTTTCTTTGTAGAAGTCTTTCACCTCTTTGGTTGGGGTAATTCCTAGGTATTTCAGTTTTTCTTGAAGCTACTGTGAACAGTATTGTTTTTTAAATTTCTCTCTCATTGAGTTCATTACTGCTGAAGTTGGTTATTCTAAGGGTTTTTTGGTACAGTTCTTTGAGTTTCTATATAGAGTATCATGCCATCTGAGAACAATGATAATTTGAGTTCTTCCTTTCCTATAGGTATCCCTTTTATTTTTTTCTCTTGTCTAATCGCCCTGGTTAATGTTTCAAGTACTATGTTGAATAGAAGTGGTAATAATGGACATCCTAGTATTGTTCCTGATTTTAGGGGAAATGCTTTTAGTTTTTCCTCATTTCGTGTGATTCTGGCTTTTCGTTTGTCATGAATAACTTTAATCATATTTGAGTATAGTCCTTTTATACCTGTTTTCTCGAGGGTTTTTTTTTTAAATTATGAAATAGTGTTGGCTTTTTTGAAAGTTTTTTCTGCATCTATTGATATGGTGATATGTTTTTTTGAACTTTATTTTGTTTTTATTACATTTATTGATTTATGTATGTTGAACCATCCTTGCATCTGTAGGATGAAATCTACTTGATCTTGATGTATGATCTTTTTGTAGGTGTTCTGTTTGCTAAAGATTGGCCTATAGTTTTCTTTTTTGGTTGGGTCTTTGTCCGGTTTTGGGATTAGAATGATACTGGTTTTCATAAATGAATTTGGGAGCACTTCATCCTTTTCAGTTTCTTTGAAAAGCTTCAGAAGTTTTATTATCTGGGGTAATTTCAGTAGTTTTATATTTACTTAAGCATGTTTTGTGTTGTATGTTACAACATGAGGATCCAGGTTTTCTTTAAGTTGGCAGATTCTTTATTACTAAGTCAATTTCATTAGTTGTTATTGGGTTGTTAATCACATTTATGTCCTTTTGGGTTAGTTAAGTTTTTTTTTAATGTGTCTAGGAATCTGTCCATTGCCTCAAAATTTGCTAATTTGTTGGAATATGATTTTTCAAAATAGTTACTATGTTCTGGATTTTGACAGTGTCTGTTGTGATTTCGCCTTTTTTTTTTTCTAATAGCATTAATGTGAATCTTTTCTCTCTCTGGGTCTGGCTAAGGGCTTTCTATTTTGTTTATTCTTTGAAAGGATCAGCTCTTTGATTTATTGATTTTTTTTTTTTACTTTTTTTACTCATTTTCATTCATTTTTGCTCTCATCCTTATTCTGTCCCTCCTTAATTTTGGTTTAGGACTGTTAGTTGTTGTTTCTCAAGTATGTTAACATTTCTTATAAGGTTATTTAATTAGACTTGCTTTGTTTTCCTAATGTGAGCATTGATTGCAGTGAATTTTCTGCTTAGAACTGGTTTCATAATGTCCCAGAGGTTTCTTTGAATTCTAGAGTCATTATCATTAACTTCTAGAAATTTTAAAATTTCTTCCGTACCCATTGATTGTTTAAGAGTATGTTGTTAATTTTCCAGAAGCTTTTACTTTTTCTGAAATTTCTTCTGTCATTGATGTCTATTTTCATTGTACAGTGGTTTGATAGTATGCATGGGGTAATTTTAGTAGTCTTATGTTTATTTAAGCATACTTAGTGGAGTAGTGTGTGATATATTTTGGGGAAAGTACCGTGTGCTGCTGAAAAGAATGTATACTCTGTTGTAGAGGAATGCACTACTCTGTATTCATTAAGTTCATCTATTCAAGGGTATGGTTTAGTTCTGATATTTCTTTGTTGATTTTTTGCTTAGTTGATTTATCTCTTTGAAAAAGTAGACTGGTAAAATTTCCTACTAAGATTGTGTGTTTATTTGATCTTTTAATTTCAGCAGTTTTTGTTTTATGAAGATGGGTGCTCCAATATTTTGTGAATGTTATCTTTTCTTATTGGAATGTATCTTATTTCTTATTGGAATGTTATCTTTTCTTATTGGAATGTTTCTTATTGGAATGTTATCTTTTCTTATTGGATTGTTCCCTTAACTATTTTGTAGTGACCTTCTTTGTTTCTTTTAATAAGTTTTAGCTTGAAGTTCACAATGTTTGATATTAGAATTGCTGTGCTGCTTGTTTTCAGGGTCCTGGTACATGAAATATTATTGTCCATTCTTTAATTTTTAGTCTATGAATATCTTTTTTTGATTAGATGAGTTTCTTGAATGCAACAAACTGTTAGATTCTTTTCTTTGATCTAGTCTGCCAATCTGTGTCTTTTAATTGAAGATTTGAGGCTGTTAATGTTGAGCGATATACTGAGATTTGTTGATTATTTACTGTCATTACCTTCTTTATCTGTTGAGTTCTTTGCTATTTCCCTTTTTGTTGTTGTTGTCATTGCTTTTACCCATTAACCTTACTCTTATGTTTTCAGCTGTGTTAGTTTCATTATTTTTATTGAGACTATTCTTAAATTTTTTCTTGAGTTTTGGCACCCATATATCTTTACAGCTAGTGTTTTTTCATGGAAATATCTTATTTCTTCATCTATTTTGAAGGATATCTTTGTTATACAGGCTGTTCTGGTTTGGAAGTTATTTGCTGTTAGGGCTTAAATTACTTCAAGCTCTTCTTGTCTTTAGGGTTTGTTGAGAAGTGTGCTGTGAGTCTAATCGGTTTACCTTTATATATGATGTTTTGTTTTTCTCTCTGTTTTTAAGATTGTAGTTTTTTTTTTTTCCCTGAATATCTGGTAATTTAATAAGGATATGCCTTGTTGAGCTTGTTTTTCTTTCATAAATGTTTGGTGTTCTGTAAGCAGCACTTACTTGTATTTCAAACTCTTTTCTTAGCTGCGTGTGGTGGTACAGGCCTGTAATCTCAGCCCTCGGGAGGCTGAAGCAGGAGAATTGTTGCAATTTCAAGA
>RJWM01002510.1:0-127534 GCA_004363535.1 Dasyprocta punctata | reverse complement strand
ACAGCTTCTCTTATATGAGAAACCAAAAATATAAATAAAGAACAAAATAAAAGCCAGATAATAGGAAGTTGGGTGATCTTCTGCAAAAAAGAAAGGGACCGAGAAGGAGAGAGGGGAGGTGTAGGGGTGAGGAAGGGGTGAAGACGGGTTTTGTCGGTGTATCAGCTCCTCGTGACACACGTAATCACTGCACTGCAAATGTGTACTAATAAAAATCAAATTTAAAAAGAAAATAATACAAATGAGGGGAGGGGTAGTGTACAACCTTAGAATTGAAAAATGAGGGCTGGCTCTCAGCACTCTGGGGGGCTGACGGGAGGATCACAAATTTCAGCCCATCCTGGGGACTCAATGACACAATCAGTCCCTGTCTCAATAAAAGGTAGGGTGGTGGAGCCTGGGGGTGCAGTTCAGGGTGAAGGCCCTGGGATCGATCCCCAGTACTGAGAGAGAGAGACAGAGACAGAGACAGAAAGAGAGAGAGAGAAGAGTGACTTTCTCAGGGTTCCCTTGTGCTCAATCATGGGGGTCCACCTTGGAGGACAGTTTGAGCCCCTGTCCAGAGGGACAGCAAGGACCATCCTGAGGTCAAAAGAAGTAGTGAGGTGGGAGGAGTGGCTGTGGGCTTTCTCCTTCCGGGCCTCCCTCTCACTGTCACTGTGCACCTTCATGTTTCAGCCTTGCCTGGCCACAGGGGTGGCGTCCATCCAGCCCTCCTGTTTGCCCAGGATCTGCCTCCCCAGTGCACCCCAGGAGGCCTCTCAGACCTGAGTGCTGCTCTGGCTCGAGACTTTCTATGAGGATGAGCCCAAATAACCCGTTTCAGTTTAAATGAGTTCAGTTTAAGCCTCCTCTCTCTTGTAAACAGAACGTATCTAACTCAGGCTGTAAGGGTTTGACTCATAGTGCGTCCCTTTTTATTCCTGAACCGAGCCTTATCCTCCGCAGTCTGCATTCAAGATTTTAGTCTCTTGCATTTAAAATGGTTTCCTCAAAGGGTTGGTATCACACTTTGGTGAACTTTTCTTTCTTTCTTTCTTTCTTTCTTTCTTTCTTTCTTTCTTTCTTTCTTTCTTTCTTTCTTTCCTTCTTCCTTCTTTCCTTCTTTCCTTCTTCTTTCCTTCTTTCCTTCCTTCCTTCCTTCCTTCCTTCCTTCCTTCCTTCCTTCCTTCTTTCTTTCTTTCTTTCTTTCTTTCTTTCTTTCTTTCTTTCTTTCCTTCATGTTTCTGTCTTTTCTTTGTTTTCATGGGGACATCCATCTCCTTCTAGCCCTTGCTTTCGGTTGTTCCTATGAGAGGATCCCATGTTTCTTCTTTCCATCTCACACTATAGCCCAAGACTGCCTCTGTCCTGTTTTTGGGACTTACCAGTCAGCACTTTTTGTTTCCAAGTCACTGTGACAGATTTGGTGGTGAGAGCAGGATCCAGGTTACAAAAGCAGGGTCTCTGGGAGGTGGAGATGAACCTAGAGAGAGGAAACCTTCACCAACCTCTCCATGAAAGCCAGGAATGCAACTGTGATCCCCTTGGTCAAGCCAGGCCTGAAGCCAGTCCTATCTCAGGACTTTCCACTTTAAGCAGCCCACAGTTTCCATTATTGTTTAAATTAGCTTGGGTTAAGACTCCTATCTCTTGCAAACAAAATATACGGAACTAATTCCAGACGTAAGAATTTTGCTGATAGTATGTACGGTTTTATGCACACATTGAGCCTTATCATCTAGAGGACTCCCCTTTGGCTTAGCAAATAGGAAAGATGAACTTTTCTCCAGCACCTTCGACCTTGTCTCACCCACAAATCCCTACTTTTCTCTGACCCATGACTGGACTCTTTCTGTCCCAAGCAGAAACAGCCTAAATGACTCTTCTGTCTTAAGCAGTAACATTTCCTATGACCATAAAAGGATTTCCCGGAGACGTTAGTGGGGCTTTGTGTTCTGAATTTACCAGTCGGTGGCCATTTGCTAGAATAATCATCTTCACATTTGCTGTTAATAACCTTGCTTCGGGCTGCTACAACCAAATGGTTGGTCACTTCCAGTAATGGCCAATTTTTCAGGGATTATTGCTAAAATGATTAGGCGTATCGTGATTTCCCAGGGCACATGCTTGGGAGTTGATCCATTAGCAAATAAAAAGCCTTCTGGGTTGATGCGGGGGTGGGGTGGGGTGGGGGAGCTGATCTCAAAAGGTAAACAGATGTCATTACATCTATTCTCTGTTTCCCTCTTAGCTCAGTCTGGATTTGACTCTTTTCTGCCCAGTGATGGTTCATTATTTAATTACTAGACAGACTTATTTTCTTTTGTTTGCTCTCAGGTCTTCATTGCAGTTGACAGACCTGAGAAACATCTGATAACCAATCAGATCCATCAATTAGTCCCTTTATAGGAATTCTTGAGGTCCGTGTTTGAGCCAGGCACTGGCCTAGAAATTTTGCACAATATCTCACTTAACGCAGCAAAGTCCTTGTATCTAATGTGCGCATAAGCACAGTGAGCAGCAGAAAGATTAATTTGCTGATGGCGTGTCACCCAGCCAGTAAACATATGGTTTTTATCTGAACCCAAAATGCTGAATTCTCAGCAAATCAAAAAGCCTACCTTTCTCATTCTCCTGCACTGCCTCTGGTCCTCACTTGCACCAGAGCCAGGCATGGCACCAGGAGCCCAGCCCAAGGTGGAAGGCAGGTTAGGACATCAACGGGAAGACTCTGGGAACCCCTGCAGCAGCAAGCCTGCTGTTGCTGTGGCCGCCTGGTTCACACCCAGCGCCAGGGTGTCTGCTGTAAACCCGGGCCTTTACCTGCAGCTCCTGCAAGCTGGAGAAACAAGAGAAAGAGAGAGGTGGAGAAATAATGTTTGGGAGAACATTCTAGGTAGATCCAGACCTGAAAAATACTCTTACTTACCAAAAGAGAGGAAGAAGATGTTTTCACTGCAGTTGTAGCAGGCATTTTGTGCAAGGGGTGCATAGGTATGAGTCGTGGGAAGAAATTTACCCCGAGATTTTCTCCTTGGCTTTGCATGAGCAAAGGCAAAAACAGACTGGGACACAAACAGTAGAACACCAAAATAGTGGTACCATGCACACAGTAGTGAGAGAGACATTGGTTAATCTTTAAAGATTGAGTGTCCGTTGGAACAAAGCTAGCCATTCTTTACAATTAGGATGGCCCTCTGTCTCCAACAAGTAGGATCTACCTGAGCTCTGGGAGAAATCTTTACTCAGCATAGAAACTTAATTACAGAAGGGAAGAAGAGCCCACCTGGGCCAAAGCAGATGGGTCTCCCACCAGCGCGGCAGAGCCACACCAATCTATCCAGGTATCACATCATTTAAGGATTTCCAAGTGTTTAGCTTTTATGTCAAAGCTGTTGCACATTTGTTTTAAAAGTTGAGAACGTGTAGGGAACTGTCTTAACTTGATAAAGACGATCCATCAAGAATCACCATCAAATATCAATTTGAATAGTATCGTGGTGGAGGCATTTCAACTGAAGCCCTCAGGGTGATCTTAAAAAGTTGGGACATACTAATGCTTATGTGCAATAGTAGCAGACTTGGACTTAGGAAATAGTTTATGCCATGAGGTGGGACAACTGCTCAACCCCTACTGCTTGGGAGAGGTGAGATAGTACTGCTTGTACCTCTGGGATCGAATTTGTTACAAGAAGCTAAGAGGTGCCCTGTGCCTCAGGAGGAAGTAAACAGAAGTGTGTCGCTTCTGGGACAGGGCAGGTGAGTGCCAGGGTGTACCTTTTGTTGCTTTCTGCCTCTGCTGAGATGAGGTCGGGAGCCCTGTGTTTCTGCTGGTTCAGTGGCAGGGTCATACCTTTCCTGTTACCCTGGGTCCCCGAGTGACAATGCAGAGGAGCTGCCCCTTGACCTGTATTGGGAACTTCAGGAGGTTGCACCAAGGGAATTCCAGCTTCGCATGAGAATTTTGCACAACTTGACTTCTCCCAGGACAGACGATTCTGATGTCTCGAAGAATGTTTTCAGGTCTTGCCAAGGAGGAATATTCAAAACACCGAGACTTCCTGGTATGCTCAGTATCTGTCCCCCTGGTCACCTCTGACCAACCAGGACACAAGTGGGCAAAGAAAAAGAGATTGAAGCAGAGCTGGTTCTTTTCAAAGGGAAAGTCATTTGCAACTGCCTAGGGCTTAAAACATAGGATAAAAGGAGGAGGACAATGTGGAGGAAAAGAAAAGACAGAAGAAAAAGAGGAAGAGCAAAGGGAAGGAGAGGAAGAAGAAGGAGATGAAAAAGGGAGGAGGAGAAAAGGGAGAAGAAGAGGAAGAAGAGAAAAGAGGAGGAGAAGGAGAGGGGGAAGAGGAAGAAAAAGGAGATTAAAAAGAGAAGGAGAAGAGAAGGAGAAGGAGAAAGAGAAGAAAAGGAAATGCCACAATGTTTGCTTTTGCTCCAGAATAAAACACAAGTCATTTATTAGACCAAAGAGGGCCAAGATAAGGATTGAAGACACAGTTTTTTCTTTTTTTGTCTTTCTGAGACAAGGTCTCATTATGCAGTTCAAACTGGCTTTGAGCTCACTTTGTAGCCCAGGCTGGTCTTGAACTTGCAATAATCCTCCTGCCTCAGCCTCCCGAGTGCTGGGATTACAGGCCTGTGCCGCCATGCCCGGCGTGAAGACACAAATATTAAGCAAAGTACTTCAACTATATCTACTTCCTTGCTTTACTGGACACTTTTATGACAATACTCTTGTTTATTTGCTTATCTCTTACTAGCTTCTAAGTCAGAATCTCACAAAGGGCTCTGATGGAGAAATAAATCTACGCCAGGTGAGAAGACACCCCTGTGTGAGCAGGTGGTGACCCCAAAGCATTTCCAAGGTGAGTTTTTCCAGATGGCATTTTGCAGGGCTCTGATGCAGATTCACTTACCGAATCAGAAATCCAAGGGCCAGGTTAAGAAAGTTTCTAATCAGCAAATCCCGCAGTCATCCTATATCCATGGAAGTTTGAAAGTCACTGCCCTAAATCCTCCCCGCTGACTAAGACGTCACATTTTGACCACTGGAAAGGATTCTGCCCTGGTTTCTTATCTGGCTTGCTGAAACACACTTTCTCCCTGAAGAAGAAAAAATGATTCTCACTATGAGAAAATGTGGCCTTCAAGGGGCCGTGCCTGGTCTCGGAGGTGCCAGTTTGGGGCTGCCTTCCCTTTCCCCTGTGTGTGCAGTCAGGTGAACCCCCACGAGCCCAGGTTCTCACAGCTGTCGGGGAGGCCAGGCAGTGTGAGTCACCGGCAGCAGCTGCCATGTGCAGGCTCACAGCTCCTTCTTGTTCTGCCCCTGTTTCTGGATTGCAGCCTGGAATTTGACTTGGGTTCCCACCACAGAGACAGTCGCTTCTGTCAGTTATGGAAGGGAGGCCCTTCAGTGCCTCCTCTGACATGCTACAGCCTCAAAGCCTTCATCCGAGACACGTCTGAGACTTGGATTTGGGCTTGAGTCTGCCCTTCTGAGGGCTGTCATGCTTGCTAAGTGAATCACTTTCATCGTGCCGGGGTAGACTTTCAAAGGTGAAGGAGAAGGAGAACTATTTCCCAAGAGGTGAAAATCCCTTTCAGATTTGCTGCATGTTGAAAACAAAGCCAGCCTGAGTGACATCACCACGGACTGCAAGGCCTGGAGAGATGTCAGGAGTTGCACTAGGTCAAGATGTTCTCCTGGGTTCTGCGCTTGGCCTTTTGAGCTAATCCACCAACACAGGCGGGGTGGGGATGGTCCTGGTCTGGCAGAAGGGACACAGGGTGTGACATGGGTAAGCAGCCTGCCAGGGCCCGGGGCTCTGCAGGGAGTGGCAGGTGCATGGCCCCAGTGCTCATCTCCTGACAATGAACACCGACACTTTACATAGGGAAAAGTGGACACGTGTATGTATGTGTGTCTGCATGTGTGCGTACGGCACTGGGAATTGAACCCTGCCCCTCTACACGGAGCAGCATCCTCTGCCCTTACCTATTTATTATTTTAATATGACATAGGGTCTTGCTAAATTGCCTAGGCTGGGCTCCGACTTCCAGTCCTTCTGACTCAGCCTCCCAGGGCGCTGAGCCTACAGGTGTGTGCCACCATCCCCTCCCGAGTCTCATCTTTGAATCCTGCATCTCTTACTTAATGATTAGTTGTCTCTGAATCATTTCCTCAACTTCTCCAGGTCCTGAGCATCTGTGTCATGTCTCACAGAATCACTGCAAGACCCAATGAGATTGGTCTGTAAAGTTCCCTGCGCTGTAGACTTTCAGGACCTCTCTGCCCCTCTCTCTTCATGCACACTCATTCGCATTCTTCACGTGTGCCCTGGACGTCTAATACATTCGGGGCACTGTGGGACATCTGGGGGATGGAGAACCTAGCACAACATTTATGGGAGGTGCTTTCTGCTTATGCCCACTTCCTGTTAATGAGGAAAGTGCAACTGTCCACTTGACCTAGATCCTCAGTCCATCTGCAGCATTCGCAAGTCCACTCAAGCCTCCTTTTCATTTCAGGGACGCAGCGAGCTCCCCTCCACATCGGATGTCACCTTTGCGAGGCGCCTGCCTCACCTCCTGCTCTTCACGCCACTGTCCAACCACTTTTCAGATCCTGTATTGAGTTCTTCTTTCATTTCTTGTTTTATTTTTTTTTCTGTAGTGTACTTCCTATGATTGATAACTGTCCTTTGATTTCTTTGTATATTTGCTTGATTTTTGCCTCGCATGAAGCCATGGATTCCACATCGCATACATTTATTGCTCTGGCACAGGACCTGGGCCACAGTGGAAACTCAGTAGAAATAAGGAAAAAGATGAATGGATTACAGAACAAATGAATCTCCCACAAACAATTCTAAAAATGGATTCTTGAAATTGCATTTATGCATGTAGCACTTGTAGCTAAGCATATATCTCAGCTAGTTCATTGAGAAAATTAAATGCAAGAATCATTCATTAATTCATTTCATCGAAATCATGATTTCAAGTCTAAGGAACTTGAAATCCAGGCCAGTGGACTATGACCAAACACTTCCACCCCTTGCTTTGTCTAGAGCAGACATCACTAATCAGTGTTGGCATGTTCACCTGTAGAATGCAGCAGATTTCTCAGTCTAGATATTCACATAGACATTTGCAGTTGATCACAGAGGTCCTATAAAATCCTCCATCCCATGCCTCAGAGAGCTCTGCTGCCACTATAGACCCTGCTCAGTAGTTGTTTTATGCCCAGCCAGTCACAAACTTGACTCAGGAAGAGGTTAATGATGACGTTACTGGGATGGAGGTAACCCATGCTCTAGAACACTCATTTTCAACAGGAATAGTTTTTTTTTACTTCATCCAGGGCATGTTTTTAATATGTGGAGACATTTTTGCTTGTCACAATTAGCAGAAGAGGGGATTTTACTGTCATTTAGCAGGGAGAAGTTAGGAAAGGGGCAGAGCATGCACAGTGCACAGGA
This sequence comes from Dasyprocta punctata, assembly GCA_004363535.1. Classification (NCBI taxonomy): domain Eukaryota; kingdom Metazoa; phylum Chordata; class Mammalia; order Rodentia; family Dasyproctidae; genus Dasyprocta; species Dasyprocta punctata. The sequence goes on along the minus strand of RJWM01002510.1, from coordinate 120,062 downwards.
AAGCTACACACCAGAGACTCATGAGCCTCCAGGAGCCCACACACTGAGGCTGAGAAAGCTTGCTCTAGAGTGGTGTCATCCTGATATCTCTAGGTCTTCTCAGAAGGAGAAATATATATATGTATATATATATATGATGCACTCTGCCCTATGTACTTGTCTTTTCCCCTCAATATTTGATATTCAACCATGCTTATCTGTGTAGAAGCAATTTATTATTATTTTTCAGTATTATATATGATTCATTTTTAAGTGTATACCATTCTGAAATTAGCCATCCTACTTTTGCTGGACTGTTGAGGTCCCCCCAACCATTATGTAGTAAACACTTTGCTGATTGTCCTTTGGTACGTACACTTTCTCAGGTTCATACACAAAAGAAGAATTGCTCCATGGAGGTTACACCATTATAAAATCCTAAGAGCCAACAATAAAGAAAATGCAACAAAATACTGAGCCATTTCCATTGGTTCTTATATACATATTGTTTCCTCGGTTATCTCCCCCTTTTTGTGTGTGTGTAGGGTTTCTCTTTTGTTAACGTTTCTACTGGATTGCCCATCTATTATTGACTCATAAAATTTCACTTTATATTTTTGACGTATGTATACTTACCATCTGTCTAGTATCTCCTATTTCAGGTACAGATTCTGTCATTACACTTTGTGACTTATCTTTTCACTAAGTTAATGGTACATTTAGATGAGCATGCATTATTTTAATGAAGTTCCACTTATCAGTTCTTGTTTCTAAGTTCGGTCTTAGGATGATTTTAATTGTTCTCTTGCCAAACTGCCTGGTTAGAACTTCTACTCTACTGCTGAATGAAATTAGAGAGAGCAGACATCCTTGTTCTGTTCTTCATGTTAGGGAGAGATCTTTCACTCTTTCAGGAGAATGCTAACCATGGAGTTTTCACATATGCCTTCTATGAGGTTGGCGAATTCATCTACTTTTAGTTTGTTGACAGTTTTAAAATAAAGGTATATTGGATTTTTTCAAATGTTTTTCTATAAAAATATTGAGAAATAATTTTATTTCTTCTTTCTATTAATATGATACACTATATTTATTGATTTTTATGTATTGAACCACCCATATATTCTTGGGGTAAGTTATGATGTGTAAATCTCTTAATATGTTGCTGGATTTGACTTGTCAATATTTTGTTGAGTTCTCTTTATTGTGGACTATTAGAATTTTTATAATGATGTGTCTAATTATGATGCTATTTTTATTTATCTTCTGTTTTTAAGTTGTTGTTTTGCTTCATCACTTTTGGGACATTCATGGCTTTTGGCTCTCCCAATATTTCTTCTGTTCCTTTCTCTTTCTCTTTCTTCTTTTCCTCCTACGCATGTGTTGGGTCTATTTCTCATGTCTTATGTATCTCTTATGGTCTTTAAGTGCTTTTCATTTTTATCTTTTTTCTGTTTCAGTCAAATTTTTGCTAACTTCCAGTTCCTCCAGCTGCCCCTTTTGTGTGTCTGAAGTACTATTAAATTTACCTGCTGAATTCTTAATTTTAAGAATTATATTTTTAGTCCTGAAATTTCCATATTTTTATTTTTATGCATGTCTATTCTTTTGCAAAGTTTTTCTTCCCATCATGAATATTTTAAGATCTGTGTCTGATCATTTCAGTGTTTGTCTAATGTGTTTTCTTTCTTTTGTTAGTCTTTTTTATTTGATGTTTGGTCTTGTCTCTTCTAAGCCTGATAACATTTTACTGGGGATTGAACACAGATATTTTATATGAAAAATGTTAGAAAGTTTAGATGAGACTTCAGCTCTTGACAGGCAGTTAGAGTCAAACTGAACTCTGTTTTTTGAACAAAGAAAAATAAAAACGATGATACAGAATTTCCAAAACAATAGGAGATGAACACTGGTTAATATATTGTGTATTGTTATCTTCAAAGCAGTTGCTCGGATTACAACATAGAGACATAAGAATGATCAAACAATTAAACAATGAAACCACAAACTGTTCTTCTGATGGACTATCAGAGATTAGTAGTAATCTATCTATCTATCTATCTATCTATCTATCTATCTATCTAATATTTTCCCTTCTTTCTTTTCTCCTTTCCCCTAGCCCAGTTGTTCTTTCCTTTTGAACAGTTTCTTTTCCTTTGCCTTTCACAAGATTTATTGTACATTTTGGACCTTAGTTACTCTTCCAGTTTTTTACACTAGGGAGAAAATGCGATATTTACATATGCGAGTTAACTCTTTTAAGCCTGGAATGTAGCCTTAGAAAGATCTGAAGTGCTGTTGTGTTTACTTTATATCTGAAGTGTTGCAGAATTCTCATAAATTTATCTCTTCTCAGCCTCTTTCTTAAAAGCAACACTCCAAGTTTTATCTTCCTAGGATCATGACTCACCTGAAGCCCCGTTCACCTCTTTGTCTTACTGCCTGCTGTTTCTTCTTGTCTTTCTTGGTCTGCACAACCTATGAATTAACGTAAGGATCTAGATTGATGGGACTGGAACCATGTTGATCATATCCACCATTTTGCCCACTAGGTGACCTCAACAAATATCCCAAGCCCTACAAGAACAAAATTGATAAGTTAATCATCTAGACATCTTGTATCAGACTACTCAGTGAATGTTGGATATGTAAATCGTTTTTGAGAGAAACCAGGTATACTCTGGCTGACCACAGCCCGTATTTGTCTAGGTTAGTGTAGAAGCCCATTCCTCCTGCCTTGGGGTGTGGGAATCCACTTGTTTCCCTGCGACCAGGCCATGCTGCTGTCTAGAAGCCTGAAATGTGCTGCATTCTGTGTACTCCTGGGTCCACCTGCCTCTTTTTCTGAGCTCGTGATGCCTTACTGCTGTTTGTCATATACCAAAACAATTGACGAGCCACCTGAGGGTAAGCGTATCAGACTTTTAGTCTTTTTCATTTCTTTGCAAGATTTTATCCCTCTAGTCTTGGCTCTCTTAAGACACTAAACATTCCCTCTCTCTCTCTCTCTCTTTCTCTCTCTCTCTCTCTCCACAAGATTCCCAAAAACACTGTTCAGCTTCTTTGCCTCTTACAACCTACACTGCTTGACTTTACACTCTCTGCCCAAGATTCTTACAAATTGGCAAGTGCTCCCTAAGGGAAATGCCAGGCCGAGGGTAGTGCTAGCTTCCGTGACTTTTCTTCTCTCAAGATCTGGACCCTGTTGTTTTGACTGCTTTGACAGCACTTCAGTGATATTTAGGCTTTCTAGTTATTCTTGCTGAAAGGATTGTTTATTGGAGATTGTTCAGCTATTACTGCAGGCAGAAACTCCCAGAGCTACTCTGGGCTGTGTGTCCAAAACTGTGAAAGGACTGGCCCATCATTCCTGTCTCAGAGGGGCCCATCCTCGGGGGATCCTGTCAGTATCCCTGCCTCAACCAGATCCTCATATGAAGTCATGAGCTACATGAACCGTAGCTGTTTTGGACCAGGAAATTAGCATTACATTGAAAGTATAAAGTAATAAAATGTGGTTATGTTTAAAAATACAAAGCCTTTATTTATTAGGGATGCATCTTAAAACATTTAGAGATTAATTCTTTTGTATTTAAAATTTGCTTTGACACAATCCAGCAGGAAGGATACACTTTCAGGGATCATTTCTATAGTTGGCTACAAGAAACTGTCCAGCAGGGAGTTCTATTGTCTACTAGAGTGGTGGGATAGGACCATTAAAAAAATCAGATAAGTAAAACAAAAGAAAAGTGACAGCCATGAAATAATTCCTCTGACTTGCTACAGAATAAAAGTCAGAAAGAACGGCCCAGCCATTAGATAAAGACCCTCTACGCTGCCCTCGGTCCCTGGTGATGCCATGTTCTCCATCCCTTACCAGGGCCAGTAGATTTGCTTGTCATTTTCAGTCTAACAATCTTTACAAAATCAGTACCCACTGTCTTTATTATTGCTAGGCAGTGATTTTCTAAACTTTGAAGGAGAATTCACAAGCTATTGGAGACACAAGAGTCACCTGAGGAATTGTCTGAGCTGCCTCATTCCATAAAGGTAAAAATAAGGAGACTTCTGGGCCTTCTGTCATGTTGTAAAACCACTGTCATTTATGTTAGGGCTAAACATCCCCTGCTGGTCTGTCCAAAGTCTCAAGTTGGATGATTTAGTTCTATTAGTCCTCAACAACTTCGTTGTTAGTATTATATGTTCTTCCTGTTTGTAGACAGGCAGACTGAGGTTTAGAAAGCCTGAGTAGCTAGAACCAAGATAGCAGTTAGTGACTAAACTAGAACCTCATCATTAATACAAGAGTGACTTGCAACTTGAACTTGCATCAGAATTCCCAGGAGGGCTTGTTAAAACTATATTTCAGGTCCCCATCCCAAGAGTTCTTGATTCAGTAGGTCTGGGGTGGGACCCAAGAATTTGCATCTAACAGCCAGGTGTGGTGGCACATGCCTGTAATCCCAGCACTTGGGAGGCTGAGGCAGGAGGATCATCACTAGGTCAAGACCAGCCTGGGCTACAAAGTGAGTTTAAGGCCAGCCTGAAATGCATAATGAGATCCCTTCTCAAAAAATAGAAGCAGGGATTTAGCTTAGTGGCTTAAGCTCCTGACTGGCAGGTGCGAGATTGTGAGTTCGATTCCCAGTACCAAAAAAAAAAAAAAAAAAAATCTTTCGTAAGTTTCCAGATGATGTTGATGCTTCAAACCCAGAGGCCATACTTGGAGAAACATATATCAGGGTATAATGTGGTACAGTGGACAGGAATGCAATTTGTTACCTGCAGACTTGCACCATGATCTCAGTGATTCCGTCTGGGCATGGAAAAGTCAGGGACACTGCTGTGTTGGGTGGGATGATATGCTTGTGGTTCTGGGTATTTTCACTTGTGGAGTGGATGCCCTTTGGCTACCACCATGGCCAGGAGACTGGGCTGGGAATGCAATTAGATTCCTTTCTGCTGGTGGCGATGGGTAGCCAAGCTCACCCTCACCAACAGGTCTGATGGTCTCTGTTTTGCAGCCATTTTGGTGGCCGATTCTTGAGTATCTCCTGGGGCTGCAGTATTGAGTCCAGTAGGCCCTTTCTTGGACAGACCTCAAATACAGCCCCAGGGAACTTGTGAATCTTCATCCCTTCCATCTCCTAAGCTAGGGTTCAGAGTTACTTCCATTCTCTTTTTCGTTGCTGTTGTTTTTACAGTACTGGCCATTCAACGCAGAGCTTTTGCACTGAGATACAGCACCAGACCGACTTTTCTTTCTTTCTTTCTTTCTTTCTTTCTTTCTTTCTTTCTTTCTTTCTTTCTTTCTTTCTTTCTCTCTCTCTTTCTCTTTCTTTTTTTCTTTCTTTCTCTTTTTTTTTTTTTTTAAATTTTGAGACAGGGTCTCAGTAAGTCGTTAAATTGCCCAGGCTGGCCTAGAATTTGTGATCTTACTGCTTCAGCTTCCCACAGTGTTGGAAATACAGGCTTGTGTCTCCACACCCGGCTAGTTCCCTATTCTTAAAGCTCCTGCTGCACACAGCTGTGCTTTCTTCTCAGAACCTCATTTGCAAAGCTCTTCAAACTAGCTTGGAAGATTTGCAGTCAGCCAAGGCTTCTTGCATTCAGAAGGATGAATTAAGGTAATGATGATAGAGAAGATTAATGCCTATGGAGCCCGACGGACAGCTTAGCAGTTGAGAACACGCCTGCCTGGTAATCCAGGTATTGTGATGGGGAGCTGGACGGTCTTATAGAAGTTTCTGAACTACTTGGTGCCCTAGTTTTCTTAACAAATTGAAGTAACAATATTACACACTTCACAGTTGTCCAGAATGTTAAATGACTTATCATATGCAAAAGTCTTAGCAAGGTGTCTGGCACAGAATAAGACCTTAAAAAGCTTCCCTAGACAAGAGTTTTTGCTGGCATACATGAAGGTAAGGAGACTTGGGGAACATGCAAGAAGGACATTTGGGTTGAAATTAGAAGTGACCAGTCCTTAGGATTTGAGTAAGAAGGGTCTTGGTGGACAGAATGGGATAAACAAAGACTTAAAATAGCCTAGGGCAGAGAATGAGGAGGAAAGGGGTCTCTAGGGAAGAGACAAACACTCCTTTGGCTGCCCTGTAAACTCTCTGTCCCCTCCCGTCCACCACTCATGCTGGGTGAGAAATCAGAGAATGTCTCATGTTCCTCAAGACACCAGACCCGGACTCCTAACACATCACACCTAGTCTCTTACCTGGGTTTCCTCACTCCATGTTTTGGGGTGCTATTCCTGAATCATTGGAAAAATTACCCCTTTTTTAGGCACCATTTTGTTTCAACCATCATGCTGCATTGTGATTGTGCGTGCATGTGTGTGTTAGAGGGTTTTGTCTCCTTGTAGAGCTGATTTTTTACCCATGTTTGTGATGGTTTATGTCTATCTCTATATTCTTCATGCTTCACCCATGGTGGACATTCAATATACATATTATGAATGTATAAATGGACAATGGTCTGGATAAAAAAATGAAGGGATGAACGAATAAAATTCTTGCCAATCAAAGAATAGTGCAAGATCTTTTATAAATGTGTGACAAAGAACCTTGTCACCCACCATGTGATCCAAAGACCAGAAAAATTTTTCTCATTTGAGAATGTATCAAAAACGCAGAGCTCAGGTTCTGCCCAGACCTGCTGAGTCAGAAGATGCATTTCAACCAGATCCCACATGATTCACGCGTGCTTTACAACTTGAGGAGACTGGCCTAGTAGGGCTAAGTGAGAAAACTACAGAGACTGGCTTTAAATTCTGGGTCTGGGCCTTCCCTAGCTGTGTAGGTTTGCTCCCTGCGGGCCTTAGTGTCTATATCTGTCAAATGGGCACAAATGTAGGTGCTATCTCGTGGCCTTGCTGCCATGGATATGTGTGTTAACAGACAGAACATGCCTTGGCCAGTGGTTGGTAAATAGTAACTGCCCTAACTCACTAGCAGTGATTTTCATCCTTGTCCCTCTGACATCCCAGGAGACTGTGGAGGAAGAAAGGAAAAGTCATTGCGTATCTTAGTAGACATCACCCTCCCATTTCCTCTCCGCACCCGGAAGTGGGTGGTGGGGCTGGCTGGTGTCTGGGCTGTACCTTCCTGCGTGGGGCTGCCTCCCTCCAGAGGGGGGGCACTGCTGACGTGAGTAGCGTGGCTTCCTCTTAGGTGTCAGCCATAGGACTGAAGCTTCCTGGAGTTGAGGACACCAGCCAGACAGAAAGAACCACCCCGTCCCCGGAGCTGAGTCATATTATCTCTATTCAGACAGGGATCAGGGCAGGTGGGAACCTCTGCAGGCCTCCGGAGATGCCCCAGGTGAGGGATTGAGTGACTCACACAGCAGCGTGAGTCACACCGGTTACATAGGAGCAGATCAAGAGTATTCAAATGTCGCGCAAGCCCAAATGTGTCCCAGCAGAGCAGGGAAAGGGGTGTCAGGGAAGCGACTTGCCTAGAGACACGTCCTAGAATCTATAATACCCAGGATGACACCATCATCATCGCCATCATCATCATCATCATCATCCCCATCATGATTGATGTGGTTATAATGGATACCAATAGGTAAATTGCTTCTCAGGGCAAGGGAAAAGGTAACATGCTTCAACAAAAAGATAAAGATTAATTAGCACCTAAACATTGAAGATACGAAAAAGCTGTAATTTGTTAAGAGCTATGTAAAAAAAATGTGGAGTCAGATTAAAAAGCAATTCAATAGAGGAAATACATTCATTTAATGAACATGTGAATAAAGCTTTTGTGCTGATTAAGTTACCGAAGTTTTTTTGTTTAATGTAAGAATATTTAAAGATTGTGCAGTTGGGGAGGGATAGATAGGGAGAATCCAGGAGCAGATTAGTGGTGGCAGGCTGGCCTCAGACTCACAATATCATGCCTACTAGACTTACGCTAAAGACATACCCGAAATAACAGAGATGTATGATTTGTTACTTATAATAGGAAAATATTAAAAAACTGTTTAAGTTCAATTTAAATCAACTATTACAGCTTGATTTAGCCAAAGATTGTCAATCTTGACCGTGCAGGTGGATGAAGAGTTGGAAATCCCCAATGCTATATAAAATGCCATTGATAAAGTACTGGGTTAAATAAAAAAGCAAGAGCTTTTTAAAAACAGTGTCAAAGCTTTATTACCAACAACAAAAAGTCCTTCCACTTTAAAATGAACCAAACTAAAATACTTGAATAAACCAAAACTATTGCCCATAGTTATTGGAACTCAGTGAATATTTTCTTTTTTGGAGGTAAATTTTTAAAATGTCCATATTAACTTTGTGTTAATAATATAAACATGTGTTTATACTATAAATTAATAAATGTATATCTTATAAACAAGCATACAATGTAAAGTAAGATATGTAAACAGTATTTTATTAAGTTTATTGGTACAATTTAGATATACGTAATGATTACCTTCATCATAGGGAATTTGTACCTGTACATACTATATCCTGATTCCTCATTTTTCCCCCAACTACCCCTTTCCTTCAACTCTTCTTTTCCTCCTTTTATACAAAGCTTTGTTTCCATTTTATCCTTCTTTTATTGCTTTTGTTTTCTTTACTCTTCCTTCCTTCCCCCGCCAACTTCATACATCCCCTTTCTTTTGAACAATTTCTTCCTATTTCATGTGTAAATATCACATTGTTTCTCTGGAGCAAGAAACCAAAAATTTAAATAAGAACGAAAGTATATAACAGGTATTGTGAAATAAGCAGTATTATACAGAGAGAATGTATTGTAAATTGTAAAACAAACAGCAAACTGTAGGTTTAAATTTGGAGGAAGGAGGCTCATTATTACTTTATATTCATGCATCAGGTTTTCCTACATATTATTTGCAGATAGTGACCAACAAATAAAGATTAGTCAGTCTGCAACTTTAGTCCAGTGTACTTTAGAAGAAAAATTATATGGGTGTGGGCCATGTGCAATATTAATCCCTATGGATTAGATAGTTCTAAATGGAGAGCTCCACTGATTTCCTTATTGCTGGCCTCGCCAGGCAAATGTTGTTACTTGTGGTAGTTACAAGGCTTTTGACCTCACAGTGGATAAATCAGATGGCAACAGAATTGGTACCCACTCCCTCTCATCCTTTTATCCACCCGTTCAATAAACGTTGATGACCTGGACTTTTCTGGACCATAGAATATACACCTCATGTCCAAAGAACAAACTCTTTGGCATTCCCAATTCAAATGCACTTGGGCAACTCTATTCAGGTCTACCTAAATGTCAGATGGCTATGTCCCTACGTCACAAAATGTAAAAGGAATGGTCTCACTTCCTATGCAACCTCCAGAAATCCACTTTATGTAAAATAGAAGCTCCAGTTAGAAGGAAGAGGGCAGAACCCAATAGCAGCACCCTGATCCATCAAGCTGGTTACTCTTCTCCTCCTGCCCAGCAGAAGGGGCTGGCGCACACGAGGCACCCGTCATGAGGCATGGGGTGTTTGTTTCCAATCCTGGGCCCCATAAGGACAACTGCTGTGTCCTGTTTACACAGGTCCAGCCCTTCTCCTGCTGTGCCCTCATCAGCGTCAGCAACAGCAGCTCAGGGGCCAAACACAGCCTCTCTGGCTGGTTTTTCTTTGCTTTTTTCATTGGCTCTCAAGAATGGATTTTACTTATTTCCTTTAAACAAAATGCTTCAAAATGGTTATATAGAGTGTAGGCTGCCTTTTGACCTCAATTTTGCCCAAAGGATTTACTTGCCAACTCTTGGAGGAAGTATTTCCTGACGGTTTTCACACCCCTCGGCCCACCCTAGCCATTGTTTCCTGCCTGACGTGCAGTGAAACACTGGATTAGAGTCTCTGTTCCCCTGTGCAGGCAGCCAGAATGCAAACCAGAGCCTTCTAATGGCTGCCTGCTTTTCTCCAATGAAATCCAGACTCTCTGTCTTGCTCTTCAAGCCTGAAGCTCCTGCACACCACTGCTCACTCCTGTCCTCATCCCCAGTAATCCCCGCTCCTTGACATGGTGGTTCCCATACCTGACCTTTCCGTTCTTTCCAACATGTGGCCTTTAAACATGGTCCTGGATGATAAGTCTCATGGATGCAGGGACCTAGTCTTGGTGACATTTCTCCAAGATGGTCTCTCCAAGATGGTGTCTGTTAAGTACAAACCGGTACTTAACAGACCTCCAACACATGTTTGTTGAATGCAAAACAAATGATTTCGAACCTTCACAGCACCCTTGTGAGGTGAGATTAAGTCATCATTTTACAGATGAATATAAAGGCTTTGTGCTTCCTGGTTGGTGGCACGGGTGTGCACAAGTCCCTGCAGCTGAGCAGGTGAAAAGAATAACCAGCTTGATGGATCCAGTTGCTGGTATTTGGTTTTGCCCATCTTCTCATCTAATTGGAGCCGCCATTTTATTTGAAATGCATTTCCAGAGGTTGGGTGGGAGGTGGAGGATGGTCCCTTTTACAGTTCTGGGTGTCGAGACATTGCTCTACTGAAACTCAGGTGGGCCAGGGTGGGAGGCTGAGCTCCTGCTGGTTTTCATTCACGTTCGGATGCTTTCTTGGGTTGTACCAGGTTCTTCGGTGACAAGTGGCAGAGGCAGGTGGACAGGGTGGAAGGACCTGCCACACCCTGCAGCCTCCCTGTTTACGTGGATTCTGGGTCTTTATCCATCACTAATTATCTTTCCCAAGCTTTCATCTCCCTGTGGCTACCCTCGTGATTTTTAGTCTACTGAATCTGCTTCTAAACTGCAACGCTCTGAATGTTTTTTTAAAAAAATCATTTCACATGTTTTATTTATTATGTATGCCAGTCTGTGGATACCAGACCTTGGCAGGACCCAGAAGGACCCTCCCTATCTTTCTGGCCCACAGCTAAGCTCCTCTTGTCCCTCGTTTTGTCTCATGAGAAATCCTATGTGACCCATGATCATCACATCGAGCTCTCTCTGTGGCCCCCGCTTGTGCCCATCTCATTTCAGCAACTCCTCCCCAAAAGCCTTCCTTCCCTTGCATAGAAATGAAGGAAGGGACCAGCCAAGATCGCACAAAGAGCTGAGGGTGGAGGAGCTGAAGTCTTGCCCTTACTCAGGGTGTGTGTGTGTGTGTGTGTGTGTGTGTGTGTGTGTGTTCTCTCTTTCCGAGGGATGACTCCCTCACCTAAAATGACTCTCCTCTCAGGCCAGATCCTTCAGATCCAAGTCTAGGAGGAGCATGGGCTTGATGCTTTTGTTCTTTTCCCAGTGACTTGTACCTGGAGGACCCATGTCAAAGCCCCTTACCCCTGTCATGGAGTCCCATGTGAGAGGGATTATTGTGTTGGACAGAGGAGATGAAAAAGAAAAAAAAAATTTTTTTCATGAAGAAATGAAACGAAGAGCAGGAATACATTGCTGCACTTTCAAATCAGCAACAAATAAAGGGTCCTGGCTATTTACTTTTTTAACCTGGCCTACACGCTTTATTTTTCCAGACAATGCATCTGCTTTGCTTCCTTTATGTCCCCCTGGAGGCTGACTCCCAAGTCCACGGAAAGAAAGGGGTGTGAGCGGTAAGCCATAGGTAAGCCAGCCTGCCATTCAGTATCTTTTCTTATACAACTGTTATTTGTAAACTAATCAATAAACTTTTCTTATTTTTTTTTGTTTGTTTGCTCCTTTAGAACTCTTAGGAGGTGCCTGCTGAACCATGAAGAAACTTAAAATAGCGATGATCTCCCTTTATGCTGCCGCCTCTTCCCCCATAGCCCACTCGTGGTGTTTATACTCAAGGCCATATGAAGCTAATCTGTATGGAAATAAAGGATAGAAATATTCAGATTGAGTTTTACTAAGTGAACCTGAGGTTTCTCTGTTCAGCAAAATAGGCCAGGTAAATGCGTTTCTGATACAGAATAAATCACTCGTTTGAAGACCTATATTTTCCTTTTGCCATTTTGCTTAGAAGGGAAGAATTCACAGTCCTCTGCATGGATGTGAAAAGCACCAGGCCCTCCCCACTGAGGTAGTTCTCTGAGTTGGATTCATTTTCCTATTAGGATCTGAGAGCCTTGGAGCTGGAGATGTTGGGGTCTTTGCAAAGGGTCAAGAAAGGCACAAGAAAGGAAGAGTCAGGGATGTGTTTATAGAGCACCTTGCAAACCAGGTTGGGAGGCTTCACTCAGAGTATAGACTTCAGTCTCTGGCTTTGGGAAACAGAATAGCATCATGCATCATTGTGAATACAAAGTCTGAGGCATATCCAGATGTGTCTGAGGAATGTCCAGATGTGCCTTAGGCACGCAAGGAGGGACCCTGGCAGCACCACGGAGGTCCGGCCCATCTTTCCGAAGCACTTAGTGCTGGACTTGGCATTTCACCCATTTGGTCATTTGATCGACCCATATCTGTTAACTGCAGGGACCTTCTTAGGAGCACAGCAGTGAGGAAGACAGCCGAGCTGAGGAAGACTCTCGTGAAGTGTGTGGTTCTAGTGCATCTTAAAGCATGGGCTGGGGTGTGGGAAAGAGGCACAAGCAGGCACGGGAAGCAGTGCAGTGTGCGGAAGGGACACGTGTGTGGCAGCAGGAAGCAGTTCAGTGTTTTCTGAAGCTACACTGAGGTCTTTGATGCATCTTGGAACCACTGAGGCTGGAGTGGGGACAAATGAGCATGGGGAGGCCCTGTGGCTGGTTAGCCCAGGTTTCAGGACGGAAACACATTAGCGTATTCTCTGTTTAATGGTCATCTGCATGCTTTTCTCTGGATCTCAGGCATAGAAGAAAGACATTTTAGGTTTCTAGAGACTGTTCTTTTTTCTCTATGGCCCACACGCTTCAGCATGCTTGTGGCACCATTAACCCTACAGGGAAGAGGTAAAGGAAGGAAACCATGGACAGGTGCTGATTTGGACTTCAGAGAAGACCTTTGGCCAAGGCCCAGGTGGCCCAGACTGGGCAGAGGTTGGGTAAGGATAACAGGTGGAGCCCTGAATAGCCCTCGTTGAACTGTCAGGATCCACCCAGGGGCGAGCATGGCTTCCAGTCTACAATGCATGTGGGGCCCTAGGAAACTGCCAAAGGTTGAGCATTTTGTTCTATAAAAATGTCAGTTTCTTATGCTTCACCTGACCTATTCCAGATACAGTAAGGGACTTTTTGAGTTTGTCATCTTACAGTGTCTCATGTCATCTAGTTGAGGTGTATACTGTTAGGATTTTCATTCAATAGCTGAGGAAATATAGGCTCAGTGTGGTGATATCCATTATCCAAAGCCACGCAGCCAGAGAAATCAGGACTCAGACTTAACTCGGTCCAGCATCCATAGCTGACCGTGAGGCTAAAGCTCAGGGCCCTCGATTCCCCCTGGATAGGAACCTGTGGGGCCATTGAAAGCCATTTGGTTTGAATGGGCCCTGTCTCTGTGTGTTTTGCAGCTGGTTCAACCATGGGTATTGAAGTCTAGGGGGCTGGAGGACAAGGCACAGGCGTTCTCTTAGAGACTTGGCTTCTGATGAAGAAGGAGACCGGGCTGAATCCTGGGCCTGTTTTGAGATGACTCAGTCTCTCCAGGGTTTCCTTGTGCTGACTGTCTCATCACCTGCCTTCTCACACATCCTGCTTTGTCAAGAAATATTCCATGACTGAAGAGTTAATGCCAAGGTTTATAGAGATGCCAGCCCTTTCTCAGATTTCAGATCCTCAGTCCTAAGAGAAAGGTCATAGCAGTCAGGATGGGCAAAGTTTTGTTGTAAAGACAAATATCCCCCAATTCTCAATGTCTTAGAGTGTCTCTCTGTGTCTCTCTATCTCCTTTCTCTGTCTCTCTTTCTCTCTCCTTTCCTCTGCTCTCTTCTCTGGCCATCAGGGGAATTTTTGCTCATCGTGTCACCTAACACCCCTACTGTAGGAGGCTTCCTCTCACCGTGTAATTTTACAGTCACCTTGGCATAGAGGGAACACATCAAATTATGCACTTATTCTTAAATCTTCCACCAAGAAAGGACACACATCACTTATGCTCACATTGTATTGGTCAAAGAAAGTTGTATGGCCATAGCTATCTTTAAAGGGAACATAAGCACGTATAATCATACTGAGTGCCTGGAAGGCAGAACATAAGAAATGTTTAGGGAGGGCATCACTGAATTCTGTAGCTGTTCAGAATGGATGGAAGAATGAGAGCAACTCTTCAGCCAGCGGACATAGATCTGGTGTAGAGTGATAAAACAGAATGTCAGGCTAAACCAAGCCAATGCTGACATGGGAGGAAATCATCAGGGTTGGGGTCTGAGTGCAATTCCATTGATAGTTGCTGTTAGGACAAGAGGCTAAAATCAACTGAGCAAGAAGACTTACTTGCTAGCATGTCTCCATATTTTCACTTTTTCCTTGGTTTTCCACCCCTAGAAAGCCTGACTCCAGAGAGTATCCTTATTTGACTGATTAATAATCAACCTTAGTATCTTCTTATAAGGAAGCTAGTGATAATTTTATGGGGAAGCATGCCAAAATGCCATTCTAGCATCCCTCCTTGAATTAGGCAAGCTGTATCAACATTCTGAAATCTAGCTTTGGACAGTTGTCAGTCACAGGAATGAATTGCATGCTATAAAGTGATGATGCTTAATGTTAATGTCAAATACAGTAAAGTATTTATGAGGTTTATGCATCATTGTGTGATAGAAAACATTAATGAGTTCTTCCAAATTTTGATGTGTCTGATATGATTAGAGCAATGCTAAGAGACAAGAAAAGCAAGTTATTAATTTAGTCTGCATTGTAAAGTGACATAGTTTCATTCCTCCTTCATTTAAACACCATCTAGCATCTGGAGGTAGCAGAGGCAATGAGTATAGAAATGAAATAAAATGAATATATCCACACAATCTGATGTCTTCTCATGATTTCTTATTTAAGCCAAATTATTGCATCTAATATGACTGCAAGAAAGTCAAAGCACTGAAAGCATTCACATCATTATTATTTTTATGAATAATATGTCATTTACTCAACAAATGTTTATTTAGTGTCTACAATGTGCTATGCAGTGAACACTGAACAAGAAAGACAAAGGTCTTTGATTTCATAGGAATTATTTCTAGTGGGAGGCCTAGGTGGTGAGTGAGTAGACAAATACACGTACGAAGGAATTTTGGGTAATGAAAAGTCCTTTAAAGAAAAACAAAGCAAAGAATGAGGATGGTGAATGATAGGTTGGCTCTAGGGAAGGGAGTCAGGGATGCTTCTCTGAAGAGGTAATATTTGGATTAAGAAATGAACCAAGTGAGTGAGTCATTAGAAATTTTCAGGAATGAGAGTCAAACAGAGAGAGAGACGAAAGAGAGAGAAAGACACAGAGAGAGAGCCACAACTACAAGGACTCAGGATGTCCGTGAGCAGGGCCAGTGTGGAGAGCGGAGCGAGACAGAAGTTGGGAGATGAGTCTGCAGAGGTGGGCAGAGGAAAGACCCTGAAGGACAACAGGAAGAATATGGATTATATTGCAGTTGTGACTCAAAATTACTGGAATTTTATTAAAGGGAAAATGACATTCCTCGTCCCCCTCAGCTCACTTGGGCTTCTGCAAGGAAAGTCAACTGGAGAGAGCGTTGAGAGCAGGAAGACTAGTTAGGAGATCTCAATTTGGGAATCGTGGTAGCTACAGAGTTGGTTGTGAGAGTCAAATCTTGATGTACTTCACAGGCAGAGCCAAAAAGAATTGCTGGTGGATTGGATGTGAGGAGGATGGAGTGAAAACAAAAGAACAGGGGCAACTTCTCAGTGTCTGAGTTGACTAACTAAGTCCATTGAAATGCTGCTTACTGAAAGGAGAAGGAGTGAGTTTGGGGCAGGAAATCACAAACTCTATTTTGTATCTCTGACCTTTGAGGGGCTTCTTAGGCATTTGAGTGAAGAGATCAATTATACTAATGCATCCAAGAGTCTGTAGTTCTGGGGAGAGATCAGGGCTAGATATGAAAGGTATGAACTTTGAAGTCATCAACAAACAGACGGCATTTAAAACTAAGAGACTTAGAGAATGAACTGTGTATGAGAAAAGAAAGAAGACTAGGGCCAAAATCTTTGGATGAATCGACACGAAACATTGCGAGAAGACCTAAGAATTAGATTGTCCAGTGAGACGGAAGGGAATCTGAGAAAGAACCGTAATGGAAAATTAAAGTTCTCAAGCAGGAATGACTTCATTAAGTGCCCAAATGATACTGAAATTTAAGGAGAGTCCAGTGGAAGATGTGGAAATAGGGCTGAAGAGTGATACCAGTGAGTTTAACAAGTGCTGTGGTAGTGGAGTGATAGGTGAGGAGACTTTGAAATATTTGAGAAAAGGGGGCAAAAAAAGGGTGGAACTACTAGAAGGAGTGAGGTAAAGGGAGAGTTTGTTTATGTGGAGAAAGGGATCTTTTGACATATTCAAATTCTGGTGAGAGATTCAGGAGACTGTTGATACTAGAGAGAGATTAGAAACTCTAGGATTAAAGCCCTTGGGTGGGTGAAAGAAGTGGATTCATGTAGCAGCAGGGATGTTTGAATTATCAAGGTTAAAAAGAAGAGAAGGTCAAATCTATGTGTAGCAATACAGATTAAAAAGAAAATGATGCATTTCTGATTACTTCTATTTTAAAACAAAATAAAAAAGAACCAACACTATCTAATAAGAGTAATTCCCCAAAACAAATGTAATTTTTATGTATCACATATACAAAAAAAAAATGGTGTAAGTGTTACCCACTTGATAAGGAAGTGTCAATTGTCATCCGGTTAAATGGAAAGCATTGATTGGGGACTATGTTTGGCTTTTCACATGGTGCTGAGAAAGTGTTGAGTTTATGTGGTCATAAACCTAAAGGGAGGCCAGTAATCACCGTTGTGAACTATTCTAGTACAGGCATGAAGCAAAAGGACTGATGAGTTTGAACAGGGATAAGATTTACCAGAGCAGCAACAGAAAGGGAAAGAGTTGAGGGTAGGAGAGGGAATTCCTGAAAAGTTGGGCCATGGACTCCAAAATGGAGAAAGAGGAGTCACAGTGCCCGCAGTTGGAGTCTCAAAAGGGACAAAGACACTGTTTGTTGGCATGTATAGGTCATGGGAAGTGATTTGATTCTGGGCAGAAACTCCGATGTTTGAAATCAAGGTATTAGAAGGAACACAGTTATTAATAATATGCAGGTCTAGGTTATATCCTAGCAAAGGGAGAACCAGTGTGTGCTAGAGGAAAAACCACTAGGAGGTCATTAACCAGGGGAGAACTATAGCAAGAAAATATTGACACATTATTTTTAGACTGTGGTTACTGAGGAAAAAATAAAAGATTTAAGAAAGGGGCCTGGGATTGAATTCTTAATTTAAATAACTTCGTTAATGTGGATGAGTGAGACCCCCCCCAAATGCATGAACCTTCTTCTGAGTTATTATTTTTTTTTTTCTGAGTGGCTCTGAGGTCTGATCTTGTCATCTGTTACTAATAATAAAGTGTTAACATCTGACATAAACATCTTTTTATAAAAAAGGAAAACAGTCTTGAGGTTAATTGCTATAATAATATCACAATGTCTGGCTCCCATTGCCCATCTATTCTTGATTGTGAGAGAAGACATGAATTTAGAACAGGGTGGAAAACGACAGATTCCACTGCTTCCCTGCACAGTACTGCGGACTGCAGTGAGCGATCGTGAATGGGTGTGCCGGTCACAGCTGGCCTGATTGTGAGTTTTGCGGTGTTCTGTCCCTCTCGTGCTGTTGGATGGGGGTGGGGTTCGTGAACATCTGGACACCCTCATGCATGCGTATCAGTCATACAAACGGCAGCCGGCCTGGCTGTTTATGGAAAAACCAGGGCGAGGCTGCTGTGGGCCACTCCGTCAGCAGCCAGTGGTGACATAGTCATGCGCTCCTTTGCCCGGGGGCTTTGCTCTTTCACTTGTCTTCCTCTCTTCATCCCTCAATCCTTGTCTTCTTTCCTCTTTTCTTTCTTTTCTTTCCTTTTCTCCTTCTTTCTTTTTTCTCTCTTTTGTCTCATTCTTCTGTTTGTTCATTGCTATTTTCTTTTTTGGTACCTGGGATTGAACCCAGGGCCTTCTCACTGAGCTACCACCCCAAGCCTTGTTATATTTTTTATTTTGAGGCAGGCTCATTAACTCAGGAAGTCGCCTAGCCTAGTCTTGAGCTTGTGATCCTCCTAGATCAGCCCTGGGAGTTACAGGTACAGACTACCATCCTTGGCCTGGAATTGTTTTATCCACAGTGAGACAACCGTAGGTCACAGAAATTCAGTAGTGGGTTCAGCATCCCATATCTGATAAGTAAAAAAGCTAAGATCAAACCCAGACTCTGTTCACACATCTGAATTTCACTCTTTAAGTATATGTTTCCTGCTTCAGCTCACAAAATGTTGTCATGGGTTTTGGGACCTTGCCATACTTCCTAAACTATTGTCTGTTTTATTATATATATATATATATATATATATATATATATATATATATATATTTAACTGAGCTCACTTAAATGAGTAAATTTTTTGTCATTGTGACTAATAAAGATGTCTAATATTTACTGAATGCTTTCCCTCTAGGGTAAGCTATCTCCTCACTGCTTTACATAAATGAATTCATTTAACCTTTACAACAACTCTATGGGTTGGAGCTATAATCACCACCATACCCATTTCACAGATCAGGAAAATGAGAAGGGAGAGATTAATAGTTTCTCAATGTCACCAAAGAAGGAAGTGACTGCTTACCTGATTTGATTCCACCACTTGCACATTATTATGGCATGGGGCCCTTAGCCAGCGGCAATTCTGCCAAGAGACATTTGACAATTTTTTGAGACATTTGTGTTTACATATCTGGGAAGAGTGACATTGACATCTACTAGGTAAGGAGAGGAATTCTACTAAATATTCCACAATGTACAGGACAGAGCCCATCATAAATAATGAACCTGCCCAAATGACAACAGTTCCTATGTGAAAAAATTATGTTCCCGTCTGTACTACCTTCCTGGCAAACAGACACAACATTACTTGCAATAAACAGAAATTCAGCAGAATCTAATCAATGCCAAAGACTCCTTCTAGAAAATATTGATTGTCAAGACTGTGGTTCTTGAACCTTTCTTTTCTTTGAAAAGGAGATTTGCAAATCTCAGAAAGATAGTAAAGACTGACACCCGACAGAGACTTTCTTTTGTGCAATTAGAAGATTTATAATGACTTACAATCAGAATTATATCTCCTTGTGCAATTCTAAGTTATTTATGCCATGTCTGTGTCTGAGCAGAGCATCCCCCACTCCCTAGGTACAAAACTGCTCCCCTGGGACAGACCCACTACCTGTTTTGCAAACAGTTTTGTTGGAAGATAGTCTTATTGATTGATTGATGATTGACTGTGGTACTGGGGATTGAACTCTGGGTCTTTGCACTGAGATACATCTCTGGCCCTTTTCCTACTTTTTATTTTGAGGCAGGATCTCACTAGATTGCTAAATTGTCCAGGTTGGGTTCAAACTTGATGAGCCTCCTGGGTCAGCCACAGAGAAGGTCCATTTATTAATGTATGGTCTGCAGTCACTTTTATCCTATAGCCTGATTGGTGTAGTGACACCAGAGGACCTATGGTCTGGAAAGTCCAAATTATTTGCTACCTAATCCTATTACTTGACATCTTTACCAACTCCCACCTAGAAGCATGCTTGGTACCCAGCTAGCATTTAGTACACTTTTTCGCTGAGTGAAGAAAGCCTTTGAAGAGACCACATGAGCTAAGACTCTCTTCCTACATTTCTTTTCCCTTTAACTTACGTATCCTACCCAGCCCAGTTTGTTTATTTGTTTGTTTCTTGTTTCCACTTTGCTTAACAGGAAGTGACAGCTCCATTCTTAAAACAAACACTCGTCGACTGTGTCGTTGATCATCGTAAGCTGTTCAGTTTTAGGCCTCACCGATATAAATGGATCTGCTTGAAAGGGGAGGTTGATGGATCACCATCTTCTCAGGAGCCCAAGCTGGTCCATTCTCTCAGTGGCTGTTGGCATTTACCACACTCTCTCCCTGCGGCGCTAAGGGATATATAATAGACACAGGAGGGCCCATAAAAGTAACATCTGAAACTGCTGCAGCGCTGAGTATTGATTTATTCATTACTATAAATTTTTTGTCATTACTATGCAATTGCTCTGTCTCGGGAAAGAATTGATAGATGTGATCAGGAGCCGCAGCTCGCAGTGCAAAAACTTTTCCCACCTTTTATAATTTCCTGTAACTCTTCTAAAGAATCATTATTCCTTATTACGTAGCTCTGGCATGCCACCTATTTAGATAAATGTGTGAACAAGTATGCCGTAAATATTCATAGTGGCCCGTGTGTCAACGATATATGTCACTAATTGGATAATTTAGTGGTTCAGATAAATAAATAAGGAAATAGAAGGCACATGCAGGGAAATAGAGAAATAAAACACAGACTTCTTGTAGGAGTCACGAGGGGATTTGAGGGACTCTCGTACTTGCGGGGAAGAAGACCAGATCCATGGGTATGTGGCACCTGTTTGGGCCTCCTCAAGCCACACGCTTGACACCTAATCCAATGTACTGGACAGTGTTCTTGGGGGATAGGAGGCCTTTTCCCTCTCCCATCCCCTGTTTGGTGCAACCTCTCTTTGCAACTGTGTTGATACAGAGAGGCCTGCATTTAGGGTCTGCAGGTGGTAGGTCCAAGTCCTGACCCTGGCCTGCAGGGAAGAAATTCCTCATCCAGATTGGGCCTCTGTGTTCCTACAGGCGCTGTGGGGGAAGACCAGCATTTTGATGTTCATGACAATGGGGAGGATGGAACTCAAGAGGCAACTCCTTCAAAGCCTTTTGCAATCTAGAGTTCCACACTGGTATTACAGGAGTTTTACTTTCGTTTTTCAATTTTAAGCAACTGATCTCAAAGAAAGTGAACTATTCATACATGACCACTCTTCAGAGAATCAAGTCAGCAAGATCTGCTCTTTATTAGCTGTCCCTTTTGTCTAGGCTAGACTTTCCCAGTAGCTTCTTGGCTAGAATCCAAGGGGAAGTGAAAGCTACTTTTACATTTTACAGCTAGAGAAACTGAGGATTAGAGATATTCAGTGTAACTTGCCTAAGGCTACAGATCTAGTAATACACTAGACTAGGATCTACCTCCACCGGTTTTACCCACTGTGTCTCCTATGCTGCCAGTAACGTGTTGTCTTTAGGTTGAAATTAAAAGGACTTCCTTATTTTGTTTCTCAAGAAATAAAAGGATTTCAATTTGGGTTGTTCGGAAAGCTTGAATCTATTGACCAAACTCAGAGTGATCCTCTTCAGTTGACACTGGTTATATGAAAAACTCAGAGGCCTATTTACATAAATGCAGTTATCCCAAACATACTCAATTTGACTAAGGGTCTATGTGGTGACCTCATCAAGTTGGTATTGAACAAAAATAATTGGATCTACTGAATCCTAAGATCTGGTTGATTAGCTCCTAATGCATGAATCTGGCCTTAGCCCTTTCCAGTGGCATGTTAGGCTATGAGGGAGATGGATTCACTTTGTCAAACAGTTAAAGTCATGTCTTCTAGACATGCCTGAACTAGTCATGGTCTTGTATGGGCATATTAACTTCTCCAGCGTAGATAAGATGGATCCTGCACATTGCTACTAAGCAATCATAAAAAATGAACTCACTCATGTTAGCCTAGGGCCAGTCGAATTATCTGATCAAGGTGTTACCTTTCAAGTTCAGGTTTATCTAGTATAGCCAAGTGTATTCCTGAATTTATTTCATAAATACTCAGTTTACATTTATTATATGCCAGTAGCAATGGAAGATACTTGTAATGCAGGCATGAGTCAAATTTAAATGGTTTTACTTATCTATGAAACTCTACTGAAGAGACCCTTGTATAGTGGTTGAGCAATGGAAATAGAGACGAATGGTAGGTAAAATATGGATGTGTGGTTAGGTGGATGGATGGATATGTCTTCATCATCTAGGCATCTTCTCAGGCTTCCTTCTAATCCAGAGAAAGTTTCAGACCTTTAGACTAACATCTCTTATGACTAAAATTGATACTTGAATGAGTATCTTTTTGATATATATTGATATATCTCTATTGAAAAAATTATTGCTTTTTATTGATAGCTGAAGTTCTCAATGAGTCTTTTGCTTGGATTTTGTCTCTTTGCCAAGTTTTTCCCGATTGTCACTTTGGTTCTTTACTCTGCATGAACTTGAATCTTAATTTGAGTCTCCTAGCCTCCTTTGTATTCACCCGGTACCCGATTCAGTGTCCAGAGTAGTGGGATCCTACTGAAAGGACATATAAATAGATGAATTGAGAGATTGGTGGATAAATGGGGAAATGGGTAACAATATCATTCATCCTCATTCTTCCAGCGTCAACAACAGTCTCTGGCCACAGATTGTGTGAGAAGGTGCTTAGGTGATTGAGTGATGAAGTCTTCAAGTGATTGAGTGCAGCAATGGTGGGTGATTGAGTAGGTGATAAGTAGATTAATCTCTGGATTAATAAACATATAACTTACTAGGTTGCTTATTGGGTCAGTGAGTGGCTAAATGGAGAAACTGATAAGTGGATGAGTGATTAAGAAGGAGTGTATGATATGAGGGGATTTCTGCATCTGTAAATAAATGAATGGATCAATGGATGAAGAGATGAATGAATGGGTGAATACGTGGATATATGGAAGAATTTAAGCATATGTGAATAAAAGAATGGATAGTGCGATGAATGTTTGGATCATAGTCCTAAATCCTACTGGGTACCAGAGGAGGGTAGCCTGAAACTTCAACTCTGCCTTGATAGTAGCCAAAGTAAACAATCCACTTGGTTTAGGTAATGGATGCTGCTGACTTGGGGAGAAAGGGTTAAGGGCATCATGTACAGGAGTTTGGAAAGTCTGACTGGCTGGTCAGAAAAGTGATAATGATCCGTGGTTTACAGGAACTGTTTATAAAATAGCCAACAAAGCAATGAATGTGTTTCCTCAATTTCTAGAGGCCACAGTGAAGAGATACAGCCCCAGGCAGGGGTAGCCTCAGGTGGAAGGGTAGCCAGCTCTGAGGCCACTGCCACCTCAAGGTCATAGATCTATGGTTGACCAGGTGACTTAGGGAGATTTTTCTTCTCTTCTCTTCTCTCCCTCCTTCTTGCCTCTCCTTTAATCTCCCTTTCTCTCTCACACTTTCCCCTACCTTTCCTTCCTTTTCTGTCTGCTAAAATAAATGGAATGAGTCTATGAAATTGAAAATTCTTGCCCATATGGTTAGTGCATGATAATGTATAAAATCAACATCTGATTGCTACATTTAGTGCTAGGTGTGATATATAAGTGAGTAGTCCTTTTTTGAATTGTTCAATCTTTGTTAGTTCTGTCATCAGGGAACCCAACCCACATGACACCTGGGCATCCCTGTGGTCTGTTGAAGACCTGTGCCCATGAACTACAAACGTGAAGACTCAGGGCACCTGCATCTACGTGACCAGGCAGCCTAGCTCAGCTAGTTAATTTTATTGTATATATTTGAGCCATTCTACCATAGGTTAGATTTCTAAGGTGGGAGGGAAAGAAGATCAATATCAGTTCTTCCCCATGTTACTATAGACAATATTGTTTTACCATTAACTCCATTGAGCACCGTGAACTAGTTAGCGAGCCATGGACTGTCCCTTTGACCATTTGTGCCCATCAAGGGCTGGGACATTACAGGTCCTGAAATGAGATGGTCTCCTTCGATGTGTGCTGACTACTCTCTGGGCTTTTCCTCTGTTCACTCTTTCATTTGTATAGTGAAGCCTTTTCTCCCCAGGAGACAATGTTATCTATAAGGAAAGAAGCTGTGTCGACTTGTTTACTGCTGGTTCCCAGAAGCACGCATGTCATAGACTCTCCAAATAAAATGTCTGTTAAAAAATGAATAGCTGAACGTTGGTCTTATCAAAAGACTTTTATTCACCATTGAATCCCCATCTGCTAGTTCAACATCTGGAGGAAGAAGAGGATTTACTTAGAATTCTTGAATGTGAGCAAGAGAAACTGACTCTGAGGGACTTATGCTTCAGATGGGGGATTTGCTGAAAGGCAGCGCGCAGATTCCAGGAAAAAGTCTAGCCACCAAGGCACGGCAGGGGTAGTAGCCAAGGACTTACAATCAGTCTCTTAGCATGAATACAATAGAAATGGTTTAGCTGTGTTGCTTTTTTGACTAAGTGGGTATGCAAAGTTATTGCAAAAAGTGAATGCGTGATTATCTCAAGCTCTTGGCAGAAGAGAGGTGGATTTTGGATAGATAACTGCAGCAGTTCAAGGGGATGAGAAAGAAGTAACATTGAGACTATTCTCATGCCTCCCCAAGTAGGTAAACTCTTCTATCATTGTTCAGAATCCTTAAAAACCCAGCTAGTCCAGCACCTTACCATCTCCAGATATCCAGGAGCACTGAAAAAGTCACAGAACAAAGTTAAGACTGTTCTGGCCGAAACACAGCATGACATTTGTGGAAAACTGGCGTTCTACTAGAATCCTGTTACAACATACGAAGCACCCGAGCTCAGTTGTGGGTACTCTGAGGACAAAATTTCAGACTTTGCCCTGGCTTTTGTCAGCTTAAGACTCTTAAGGTAGTTTACACAAAGATTTGTATGTCTGAATTCTTCCCTGGCAGGTTCTCATTATAACCTAGATAAGGCAAACCCCGAATATTTGTGGTTAGCAACAATAAGGAATTTTCAAGTTGTCTGACATCTTCTGTCCATGTAGATCATCACCTAGGATCAAGATTTAGCTCTGAGACAAAAGGAGAGAGAGGGATGGTGGGGAATTTTTCCATGATTTCTGGAATGTCTGGGTTCAGGCTCCTCTGACACTTTCCCTGAGTCTGTCTGTCCATTTTTATCCCTCGTACACATACATGCATACATACACGCACCACAGCTTTTCACCCTCCAAAGGACCCTTTCACAGTCATGAAAAGAAAAATGCTGATGTCTCACTTTACTGCCTAATCATCTAACAAAAGTGTCACACAAAAAGGAGCCCTACTTTTTTCCTACACAGCTGAATAGGGACGGAAGGAGCATTTCGAAGTGAACTTCTTGCACTGCCTTGTCTATGTCATCTCCTGGTCATCATTGCTTCCTGGTGATCTCCTTTCAGATCTTCCAGAGTTAAGCAGAAGTACTCTACCACTCTGGGTAAACAGAAGACTGTTTACATAAAAAATATAGATTTCCTTTAAGCACTTTGCTTAAGCCTTGGCTAAGTCATATTTACGTTATGATTGTTTACGTTCCCAGTAGCCCGCCGAGAAAAGGGCTTCGCGGCAGTTTATGTGGTTTCGTGATTCACACTGGATGAGGCAACTAGGGCACGGGGTGGGGGTGGGGAGCGGGGCACTGGGGAAGCACGAAGATTAGCTTGAGATCGCTTGTGGGATCCACAGCCTGAAGGCGATGGTGCCGCCAAGGGCCCGGCGATTTCTGAGTCAGTCATTCAAATTCCCAGACGTGTTCATCAGTTTTCAGTTTCCCAAGTGGCCCACCCAGACTTGAACCATCCTGCACCTGACGGTTCCCTCTGGCTGTGCTCTGGGGGACTCTGAGATAGATGCTTCTTTCCCCATTTGGCAGTGACCACAGCTTCTCTACCAGGCTACTAGGTCCCCAGAGTGTGTCCCACAACCTGCACCTCCACCCTACCCTTGTCTGCTAGCTAATTTCATCTCTCCTGCAAATGGTGCCCATCCAAATGTGTTCCAGGGTTGGTTGGCACTGGTGGGGAAAAGGGGTCCACAGTCCCCAGTGCCACAGTTTTCCCGGATTTACAACTTGGTGAGGGGTCTCCATGAGCCATGTTCTGTGGTGCATCCAGTTCAGCACCACATTCTCAAGTGAAGAGTCAGGTTACAGGGGCCACATGATGCCGGAGGTAGAGGAGGGCGTGTTCCTTTCCATGATATATTTAGGCAGAATGGATGAGAACTTATGTTGCAAAGACATTCAGATCTTTTTGTTTCTTTGCTTGAGTCTTCCTTGTTCACTTTGTTTTTAAAACAGGCTCTGTAATTTATTAACTCCATGGCTTTAGGCCAAATTCTTAACCAATTTGTGCCTTAATTTACTGATCTGTGATTGGGAGAGATTCTGTATCTCTTAAGCTTCTGAAAGGTTTAGATGAGACAATGAATATAAAGAACTTGGCAAGCTAGCTAATAAATAATAAACATAAAACCTGATAGTAAGATACAAAAATATTTTTATTATATAAAGACAGTAGGCAGGAAAAGAGAGGGCTCTACGTGGAAGGTGAGTCAGGAAAAATGAGCTGGGCTATAATTTTGAGGTCACACTGGAATTAGCTGGGTCATATTGTAGACCCCCTGGGAGTAGTTAGAAACCTGGAAAGTCCAGGTCATGTTCTATGGAGTGTGCATCCAGTTAGGGACCCTTTAGTCTCTGAAGGTTCACAGAATCACCTTTTACCAATTCTTTTAAGCACAACATGTCCTGGGCACTTGATGTTTTAACATTAGGAAAAAAAAAACTTTTTTGATAAAAGTTATAGTCAGATAGAGGAACTGGAGAAGCAGTGTTTGGGAATAATGTTATCAAAGGTTTCTGGCCTGGACAACCAGTTATTTACTCTGAAGCCAACCTGCTCATTCTGATTCCTTTTTCCGGGGAGTATTGAGTACCTACCATGTGCCAGGCTGTGTGCTCAGGGCTATAAATGTTACACTGAGCAAAATGCACAAGCATTTATTGTTTTCCAACATAGCCTAGAGAGAGACCAGAAAAAAAAATAATCACAAAAAATTTAAAGATAACCATTTAACTATAAATTATAGGTGAGGTGATGGAAAAGCACAAGTGTTATGAGAACATAAAGGAGAGGGCTCTAAATGGGTTCTTACATCTGAGAATTACGGAAAGAGAGCAATGTCTGAGCAGCAGAATGAGAAGGAATTACCAGTGGGCTGTAGGTAGACCGAGAAGAATCAGCTTGTGTTCTGGTTCTCTTTTGCTGCAAAACGAATCAACACAAAACTTGGTTGCTTGAAAATAAGTTGAAGATGGTACCTCCCGGTTCTGTGATTGAGTGGGCTTTTTTAGCACAGTGGGTTTTGTTTGTCGTTCAGTTGTTGGATAGGCTCGGTACCCGGAGATATGTGAAGGTTTGGCTGAACTGGACAACAAAGATGGCCACCTCGCACGACTGGAAATTGGATGGTGAGCTGGAAGTCAGTTGTGCCTGTTGGTGGAACATCTATACGTGGCATCTCTGTGAAACCTGGGCATCTCACAGCTTGGAGAATGTTATCTGAGTGGGGGGACATTTCATGAGAGTGTCCGGGGGCTTAGGCTAGCTGTGAATATTTGCATGACCAGATCTCAGTAATCTCAGGATGTCGTAGTCCTTCCCCATCCTACTGATCAAGAGACAGACCATGTCCAACAACAGAAAGAAGCAGCTGACACATCTTGGTGTGGAGGAGATGTGTGTGTCCAGGGAGGGAGGAAAGCACTGGCAGACATCTTGGAACCAAGCTACTGCATATCACTTTTGTTCTTGCAATTCCTTCAAATGATCTTTCTGTGACTACTCACACGATCTTTACTATTTAGATCCCAGTTTAGAACACCACCTCATTTCAAAATACCGCCTTTTCAAAATCCTCCTTGAGAAGGGTTTCACTGATTTGGTATCTAGTCACTATTTCCTATGTTCCTGTTGAAATATCTTCATAGCACTGATAACTCTAAAATAATTTCATTTTTAGATTTTGCTAGTGGTCAGCCTTTCTACAACTACCCTACTCTCTCTCACAGGTATAAAACAGAAAGCACACAAGCTTGCGCTCTTGCTCAGCATCCCGTAGCAAAGCACTTGACACTTTGTGGGAACTGAAGGCGTATGTGTGGAAGGAAAAAAATAAGATTCCAGGAAAAATAAGTGGTGCATGAAAAGGCCCTGAGGCAGGAAATGAGCGTGATAATCTGTGGAGATGAACAAAGCCATGTGTGTTAGAACACAGGTATGGAGGACAGCCAGGCAGTTGAGAGCAGCAGCTGGCTTAGCCTGATTCAGATTGATTCAGCCCTGATGAGGGTCACCAGTTCTGAAATGCATAAGGCATTCCTGGTAGAAGCACTCTAGTTGCAGCATATCTGATGTGTACCAAAAATGGCTTATTTCTTGCAGATGCAAGAATATCATTTCACTTCTTTCTGATAACTTCTCTACGAGGTTCAGGTATATGTATGGGTCAGTGTCTTAGTTACTTTCTCATCACACCATCGCTGACACCTACATATTAAAGGAAGAGAGGTTTATTCTGGCTCATGGGTTGTAGAAATTTCAGTCTATGTCTGATTGGTGCCAAGGCAGAGCAAAGGAGAAACAGTCCATGGCATAGCAGTGGGAAGCAGAGGGAATGATTAAGGAAGAAGGGAAGGAGAAAGACCCTTCCAGGCCATGGTCCCAGTGACCACCTCCTCCAACCAGGCTTCACCTCCTACTTCACGCTGAGCTGCAATTCATCAGTGGACTGATTCACTCAAGAGTATCACGCCCTTGTGATGCAATCCCCATCTATTAAAAAACCTCACCTAGGAGCTTATAAGGCTTTGTGGGAACAGCTAAATATAAACCATAACGGTCAGATTTCTGATAGTATAATGAAATACTGGAATCAATTAGCTGATAAGTAAAAAAGACTTATTTTGGGTCATAGTTCTAGAATTACCCACCCAAGGGCAGTTGGCCTCATTACTTTGCACTTCTAACCCGGGTGGTAGATCATAGCAGGAGCACATGGAGAGGCAAAACTCTGCCATCCTGAGCTATAGAACAAAGAGGGAGACACAAAGAGACCAGGGCTGCACAACCCCCTTCCAAGTCCACTCACGATGATTAAAGAACCTTCCACTAGACCTCACACCCTAAAGGTCCTGCTACCTCTTCAATGGTGCCACTGTGGGGACCCAGACACATGGAATCTGGGGAACATCCCAACTATAATTAGATTTCATTATCTTACTTGAATTATAACAACTAGAGCACCAGATGCCATGTTCAAATACAAGTCTGCTGTACTTCAGAGCCATCTAGAGTTTTGGGCAATCGTCTGACTCATGTGCATGTGCCAACTACCCACAAAGAATATAATCATTATACATCATAAACATGAACTAAAAAAACTGAAAATGGAGAAGGGGATCTAGAGATGGAGGGAGGGAAGAGAAAGGGGAGGGAAAGGTAAATAAAAAGAATCAAGATATGTTACATGCACGCCCCTCCTCCCTAAGATGAATGCAAACATCAAATACTACATTCATGTATCAATAAAAAAAATTAAAAAATAGTTTGTGATAGAAAGAGAATGACTAAGCGTCCAAACCAAAATTCAGAATGATATATTTCCCCTGTGGCGTCAAATCAACTTGCCAAGTCCCATGATCACTGGGTCAACCCCAAAAGACAGGAGTCCAGCTCTGATTACAGGGCAAGGATCTGACTCCTGCTCCAATTACGCCTGAAGAATCACTACTTAGGGATCATGACAGGGCCAACATTAGACCATTTGGGGACAGGTCTGTTGCCAAAGGCAGAGGTGAAGGCCGTCAGAACTAAGGGTACTTTGGTCACCTCCAACCAAACCATCAAAACAAGATGTTGCTGACCAGAAGCCAGGGGAGGGATGTGTGGCTGCGGAGATGGTGAGTGAGCCAGTTGGTTTAGTTTGGACAGCGCAGGGAGGCAGATATTTGAGATGATTGGAGTGACCATTTCCTAGGGTGGAGACAGGGAGGGATTCGCTAAACACTGAGGCCCTCCTGTATAATTCAGTTTTTCACCCTCAGTGAACATAGGTGTGCGTGGCTCACGCTGAAAACCCTTGGTCTTATCTTTTTCCAGACCCCCAAGACTCTCTGCCCTGTGCTCATATGAACCCTGATTATTTCATTATTTCTCTGGGCCTCACTCGGTAGCTCAGTATGTGTCGTGAGCTGTTTTTCTCTTTCCTTTTTCTCCATAATGGGAAAACTTGAATACTTTTTTTAAAGATATAGCTATAAAATTTTCCCTTAAGTCAGGATATCTGTGCTGGTGGGAACTTTAGACATTTTTTATTTTTTTCTGGGAAGGAGAATTTTTTCTTTTCTCCTATTCTTTGGAAAATTTAAGGGAAAACAAAACAATAACAAGAACCCCAAGAGTTAAAAAAATTTTCAAGGAGATCTGGAAGAGAGAAAAATTAAGATGCCTAACAGATATTTCAGAAACACATGAATAATCTGACATTTTTTCTGAAGGAATGTACAAATAAAGACAGCACTCGAATTACCGAAGAGCTTGCTTTGGTCCTGGAGAGCCAGTGATGTTACTCACTTCTTCCCTAAGATGTGTGTGTGGGAGAGAGCGAGAGAGCGAGAGAGAGGGCGAGAGGGCGAGAGGGCGAGAGAGAGAGAGACAGCCTAGCTCAGCTTCCCAGAAGAAACAGTAGACGGTTTTAGAAATTGAGAATGGCAATGGTAGGTGGAAGGGACAGTTATTCAGTTGTGGACGCCATTGCTGAAAGTCATGTCTTGGTCTCTGTTCGGAACCTTGCTGGGTACCAAGGTAACTGTGACTTCTACTGACCTTTTACTTCCCAGAGAGCCTTCAACTCCAAATCTTACTCACCCCAGATCCTTCCCTCACTGCTTCCTGATACCCTTTTGGACATCAGGTTTCGCACCATGAATGGTGACTGGGTCAATAAAAATCAGACTGGTGGAGGAGTCCTCATCCTCTGGACCAACAAGCCGGTCTGCTGTAGCCTTAACGTTGACGTGAGTGACTCTGGGCTCGAAATGAGAGAGCAGATTGTGCTGCCCCTTTCCAGGCACAGCGAAGCTCTTCCAGTCAAGCAAATCTCTCTGATGCAATGTGTTCTAAAGCACTCAAAAAGGCTCAGGCTTAAATCAAAGGGAAAATGAATTTTATACTGACTACTGAGAAACAGGTTTAAAATAGGTGATGCTGGTGGAGGCTGTTCTCCTCCCCTGGCCTAAATTAAATCTGTTCCTATATTTGATCCAGGAAGTGGTGCTCATTCAGGAGACTGAGGTACCTGATCCTGAGAAAGACGGCCCCTTCCATTAATTTTCTGTGTGATTATGCGTGTGTGTGTGAGTGTGTCTGTGTGTGTCTCCTGCCCTCTCTGAGTCCATTCTATCAGAAGTAAATGTGGAGACAGGTGGATTTCAAGTCATTCTTCTCAAGGTTATAAACTGAGGGGGAGGAAAGCTTACCTCACTCCAGTCAGGTCATCTGTTTTTATCCAGTAAGAGTCAAAAGCTTGCTAATATACAGACCAATGGCAATTAAAATCTAATGGGCATGCAAGTTTACCCAGAAACCTTTGAAAATGCTGATTCTGATTCAGGAGGCTGGAGTGGGGCCTGAGATTCTGCATTTCTAATATAGTCTGTGTAGCAGAGTCCCCAGACTACTAAGTTGGGGTCTTTCTAAAATGCATTGAGTTGGTGCTGTATTTGTGTGGCAAAGTGGCCAATGTGAAGACTAAATCTCCCAAAATTTGAGGAGTGAACTCTAATGGGATAATTTATTGTGGAGGGGTCTAGCTCTTGAGATCCAGGAAAAGCAAGGGCAAAACTTTCTTTGGCAGAAAAGAATTTCTCAGGTCTTGGAATTGGAAGTGAGTGAACTCTGTGTAGCAGTCACCGTGAGATTTCCCCTCCCCAAGCCCAGTGGAAGCGATGTCTGCATTCTGGGGAGCATGACAGAATTGAAGACCAACCGAGACGGAGCCTTGGGATAGCCAGGAGCAGCCATGTCTGTCCCAGCCCCAGCATGGAGATGTTTGGTTGACCTGACTGGATATGAGGGGCAACCGTAAGAACAATGCTTGTACCATGACGATTCTGGGAAGAGCAATGTTCAGAAGCTGAGACAGGCTCCAGGCTCCATAGATCCCATCCAAGTTTCTGCTCCAATGCGGGGGCAAAAGACTTACTAAACGGCCTTTCTCATATTGATTTGCTCCCTGGTCAGTGATAGGTCTCTTTCAAAGAAAGGACAGCAGAAAGGGGTACTGCACAGCAGGAAGTCATAGTATTTGATGATTAAACAGAGTAAACGTCACTTCATACCCAACTTGGTGGGGTGCTTGGTTTCATTATTAGGCCTTATCTTGTCACTATTTTAATCTATATCAGTGATTTCAAACTCAACATGAGTCAGAGGCCAGTGGTCCACAAGGCACTGTCTAAAAACTTTGCTCTATGTGATAATGAGACAATCTAAGATGTGCTCTTTGTTCTGGATCATCAGAGATAAAACTTAGAAATGACAGATCATGATCTAAGAAGGAAGGAGAATGAGAATGGGAGGAAGAGAAAATAAAGACACCAAAGGCAGCCCAACCTCAAATAGAGAGGCTGAAAGAGCATGGCCAGTGTATTAACAAGAAAGAGCAAAGAATTCCCCTGCACATCCAGACTTACAGTCTCATTTTCTGTGTGGGCTGGTACTGCCCAGTGAGGGGATAATCGATTTTAAAATTTGAACTTTCACCATGAAAAATGTCATTGAGAAAGTCACAAAGGTTTTGTAAGAACTTAGAGATCCTTGAAGGCTTCGTGAGAAGAAGGAACGACTGAGATAAAAACAAGTTTAAACTGTGGTGTGTGTAGGAGGGGAGGGAGGAGGGTGTACATAAAAGAGGAAAGGAGAAAATGGAGAAATAGAAGAACTCTCATTTCTATCATTCATTTTAAAATGTAGATTTAAGCTAGGGAAAAGTGCTCTGATAGGGTCCCTGTTTCACAGACAGGACCATGGAGGCTACAGAAGTAACAGTCCTTGAACTCTGCCTTCCTGGGCCTCATGAGCCGGTGGCATCTTGCTACTCCATCATGGTCCCTGGGTGAGATTCTGTGGGGATTGGTTAGAAATGCAGAGTCCCAGGCCTCATCCACCCCAGACCACCTGAATTCGGAAACTCTTAGGAAGGTGGTCACTGGGCCATTTGTAGGTACGTTACAGGCCAAGAAGATGCAAGGAGCATATAGAAGAAAATGGGAAATAGGAACCAGAAGCCCAAGATACAGACAGGCCATGTACAAGGGGTGAGAATGGCCAGGAAAAGCAAGGGGTCAGTGAAAGCCAGCAGGGCAGGGAAGGCAGGAGGAGGAAGAATACTTGGAGTTGGCCCAGATCAGTCAAGTATTTCTGCATCCCTGCCTCTCACCAGCTGTGGGATCCTGCCAGCCTCGGTTTCTTTTTCTGTAAAAGGGCCATGGTATTAGCAGTATGTGTTTTGTGAGGCAGTGGCAAAGTTGAGGAGTCACAATATGTGAAGTGCTTAGTAGAGTCTTGGTGCATGAGAACCTGGGCCTCTATGATCATTGCTGCAGCACCATCAATCTGAGGATTTCTGTAGGGCTCAGGCTGCGCCCTGAGCTCTGGAGCAGGAGCTGGGCCACGCCCCCAGAGCACTTTTTACCAAGATTTTGTTCATATGCATTGGTACATGTTTGCAGTGTACAATGATTGTATTCATCATGGGGAGTCAGTCCATATGCATAACATTTCAATTCTTATTTTACTCCCTAACCTCCCTCCCTCCATCTCTTGGTCCCCTTTCTTTGGCAAAAGATCTATCTCACTTCCTAGTTTCTACCCTATATTTTGGTCTTTATTTCTGCTTTGAGTTTCTCATAGAAGAGAAACCATGTGATATTAAAGTTTGCGTGACCAGGGATTTAGCTCAGTGGCATAAGCACTTGCCTGGCAGGTGCAAGGTTGTGAGTTCGATCCCTGATACCCCCCCCAAAAAAAGCTTCTGTGTCTGATTTATTTCACTTAACATCATGATCTCTAGGTACATCTGTTTTTTTTTTTCTACAGATGACTCAACTTTATCCTTCTTTATGGCAGAGGAGTACACAGTTTCTTTATTCATTCATTTGCTGTTGGACATGTAGTCTGCTTCCAAGATTTAGCTATTATGAGTTGTGCTTCTATATACATGGATATGTATGTTCTAACTGTGTATATCATGGGGTGCAGTGTGATCAGTCAATATCTGTATAAACATATACCAATCAAGTCAATTTTTTTTTATTGTTACTTTGCATTAGAAACCTTCAAGCTCCTCTCTTCTGGTCATACTTGTCCTCAAATGGGAGCCTAAGCATCACCTCCTTTTCAAGCCACTCATTTATTTATGTTTACAATTTTATTGGTATGAATAATGCTATCTCTAATTATGCAACTAATGACAGATAATCACAGAAATGATAACAGCCAGTGTTTGTTGACCATCTATCACATGCCAGGCAGAATGCAAAACCTTTTAGGAGAATTATCTGAAGTTTTTCAAAATTCTTATGAAATGTTGAATAATTTTACATATATATTCCCAAATAGAGAAATTGGGACCTAACTGGCAAGAGATCCAGCCGTTGATGGTCGGTTACACAGTCGAGGCCTGGGTGGGAGTTAACAGGATATGGGAACACAGACCCGCTCCCATTCCTGTCTACTGCCAGTTTCAGTACCAATCCCCGGGCACCCAACTTTATCTCTATGGTAGGCAAAAACCCAGTGAAGGCCTTCCAAGTTTCCCATCCCCTGGTTATGCAATAAAACTTCAATGTAAAGACAGAGTTGAAGGAATTTTATAGCCATCCTTAAAATCCCAAGTCAGTCGACTTTACCGTATGGAGATAACCTAGGTGGGTCTGGTCTAAGCAGGGGAAATTCTTAAGAATAGTTTCACTGGCTAGGCTAGTAGCAGACAGGACATCTGAGAGGCTTTAAGCACAAAGGCTTTAAAGACAGAAGAAGTCATGTCACAAGGATCAAGGAGGAGTGTTTTGAAGCTGAACGTGGCCCTAGGTACACAGGAGACACAGGCCTGGGATGTTCTTACAGACATCAGAACCACTGCCAATAATCTGGGTTTCCTAATTGCTGATTGTGGGCTGGGGGTATAAAGCTTAGTCACACAGTGCCTACCTGGCAAATATGAGGCCATGAGCCTGATTCCTGGTACCGAAAAATAGGATTTCCTAATTGCTGACTATTCAAGTAGAGCCCTCTCAGAGGCTCTCCTGAACAGCAAGACTATAATGTCAATCAAAACTGTTGGCCAGGTAAAAAAAACCTGACTTCTACGACAGCCGCCTTCATGGCTATCCCGTTTCACCCTTTCCAAGTAGCCAAAGATAGAAATCTACAAACCCACTCTTGGGAAGTGGTATTACTCTTTCTTTTTAATTTTTAAAGGACATAAATCTTGGGACAACATGCTGATTTTTTTTAAACCTATTATATTTCATAAGAGAAAAATATACTGCATGTTAAAATATAAGGTTTTGTAACACAGAAGGGACAGAGATGTTGGAGGTAATACAGATCCTTGGCATACACTATCTGCATTTTTTAAAATTAGAGTTGGGTGCAACTTGACATAAAATCCGTCATGTAGAGAAGCAAGGAGGGTTCCAGCCACACCCAAATGATGACTGAATCTCTCTTGAAATTTGACTACCACTTCTGGTAACTCCCTGCTATTTTCAGGGCTGTCTTGTAGCAGTTGATCCCTCCCTTTCTTTCACTGTAGCCTTAGACTCAGTTTTAGCCAGACAGAAGCCATCATGGCGCGCTGCGGAGGAAGGAACTGGAACATTTGAAAGTAACTTGTGAATGCAAAGATCCGCTGCAATCAGGGGAAACAGAAAGAATGTGGAGTTCTGCGTGGTCCCTGGATGGGGACAGTCAGGGTCTGGCGCGCAGAGGAAGGAACAAAAGCCGAGAGGGCTGCAGAACAATGGGCCGCCACAAATGCCATGTTATGCAACTGGGTAGTTTGAATTCACAATTGTGAAGGGACAATTGTAGGAGAAGGCCTGCGCTCCTGCTCAGTGGTGGGAGGGAATCAGGCTCCTGCGCCACTCCCCACCCCCCAGCTGCCCCGGGAGCAGGCTCTGTCCCTCCTGGTGACGCCAGCAGCTGCCATTCAGGAGTGGGAGACTGGATTGCTCCTGACACGGAGAAGGGCCTCATGCACTTTTGAATGTGTTTAATATAATATAATACAATATAATAGTAATAATCATAAACAATGAGCAAATGAGACAGCCCTGGCCTGCAGCACATGGCCATGTTACTATGGCCCGTGTCTTTCCACGCAGGCTCCCCGGTTCCCATGGTATTCTCTGGGTGGCACCTTAGGGCTGGAGTTCACAAGTTCCATCCACAACTGGGTGTGGGCACGTGACACAAATGTGCAGGAAGGTCATAGAAGGGGATGCATCAGGACATGCTTCTTGGAGGAGGTGAGCTTTGAAGACAGTATGTCAAGACAGGCTCATGACAAAGGCAGTGCAGACATGTAACACTCAGCGAACTCAGGCAGGCACAGGGGAGGAAGGGTCAGGGCTTTCTTCCCTCTTCAAAAGCCCTGAGTGGCAGTCACACCCAAGGAGCTTGTGCCACACTCTGCACATGGTCCCTGGATCAGGGCACCCCTGCCCCTACCACCTCACTCAACCCTTGGAGATCCAATTCTTCCACACCAGCTAGACTCATTCTTCCTATGAGGGCCTTTTTGGACTGGCTGCCCTCCTTCCTAGCCCAAAGGGGTTAACACACCCACTTTCTTGAGCACCAGTAACTTCACGGCTTAACTGCAAGTGCTTACCCACTCCACCCTCATGAGTTATTTGCAACTCTCCTTCCTTTGCTCCAGTGTGCCCTGCCAGAGGGCAGAGGACAGGTCTTCTCACTTCTGTGAATTTAATGTCCTGCCCAAAAGGTGATCTCATAATGTCTGGGCTTGAGGTGGAGGGTCTTCCTTGGAACCCCAGGAGTTGTAAAGAAGCTTTGGGATTGGTAAGCTAATTTTCAGATTCAAGTCTGAGTCCTTTCCTTCCTGCAGTTGTGGCTAGGTTGCTGATTATGCATTTAATCTGGGAAGGTAAATGGAAGTCCAGCTTGGATTCTCAGCAATTCCACCCCTCTGGGAAACCTGCAGTTCCTGTGGAGTACCAGCTCCAGGCAGGAAAGTGCACTGGAGAAATGGCTTGGAGACTCGCTCCACGTCCACAGATGAAGGCAGGTGGGTGATGTTGAATAGGGACCTTGGAGTCCCAAGAACTTCCCATTCTTTTTCTTGTTTAAACCTCAGAACAAACACAGAGGATAGGGAAAGTTGGTATTGCTTAATGGAGTGACTTCCTTGGGATCAGAAACACAAGCAGCCCCATCTAGAGCCCATGTATTCTCCTCAACACTACTCCCCTCTCTTGCAAGTGTGTGGGGGTGTGTGCACACTTGTATTGACGGGCACACCTGTGCAGGTGAACGCTGAGTTCGGTATACTCGGTGTGCTTGTGTGCATGCAGTTAGGAGTGTGGCAGGGTGCAGGCAGTGTGGCCCATCCCCATTGGCATTCTGTGTGTGCGCACCTCTCTCCTGAGGATGGGCATCAGGGTTTGAAGAGCGACAGTGTGAAAAGGGTCCCCTGGGTGGGAAGACCTCTGATTCTCTGCTCTCCTAGCCTTCTTTGAAAGAAGGGTGTGTTAATTTAGGCCTGCATTGGGTTGGGTGGGGATCTTGGCTTCACTCAAGCGCTGCTGCTGAGAACTCCCAGGCTAAGGGAGGTAGACTGTCGCCAGTGAGGACTTGCCGTTCAGTTGCTCATTTACATGTAAATGCACCCTGTCATTTTCAATCTCAGGCACTTGGCACAATCCTTCCCAAGGAGCAGACTACGTGTAAGGGCTGCTTCCACCCAGGTAGTGCCCCGGCTGCAGAAGCCTCTTGCAAACTCTGGGGCCCAGGAGCACAGAGGGGCATGGAGGTCTCAGCCTGGCGATGTATGCAAATCACACTGTCACGGGGCCACTCAGATGCGTCCTGAGGACAGTGCCAAGAGGCATTTCGTGTTACCAGGCCATGGGCGGTGTCTCCTGAGACAAGAATTCTCCAGGGCGGAGATGGGGCTGCAGAGAGGCTCGTTCAACTCTATTAAAGCAAAGAATGCACCGAAGGCTGCTGACAGGGTGGAGGGGCTGCTGTTTGTCTCCCTCAGAGGCAAAAGCCAGCGTTTCAGTTCTGTCACGTTCCCAAGCCCCTGATTAGTGCACAGAAACCTGGCTGGTTTCTTCATCATTTCGTTTATTTGCCACCGTGGTTTAGTTTGCTTTGCTTTTGTTTCGTTTCATGTTATTGCCTTTCATTCAGATTCTCAGGTTACAGATGACCAGCAATGTCCTCAATGATACCAGAAAATAGATTCGAGTCTCACAGGCTTGTTTGCATCCCTTGTACCTGCTCGAGACATCTTGTGTGAGTTTGGGTAAAAGCTTCATGCTTTCCAAAAGTCCCCATCTGCATTAAAAGTGCACAATGTCTCTCCTAGCATCCAGCAATTCAAAAGAAGTTTTCAAATGTTTGCTGTGGGTCTGGAGCCATGAAAAGCTGTATTGTTTTACCCAGGAAGACACTGAACTCAGGGTCTGGCGACGTGCCTGAGGCCACTCAGCCAGTGATGGAAGGAGCGCAGAGAACCCAAATGTGATGGGAAGAAAAAAAATCCAATAAAATTTTCCACTCATAAACTTTGGCAGACCACAGGATGGTCTGAAATGAACACCCATTATGGAGAATCAATTAAGAGAAGAAAGGGCCAGAAGCGTAGGAGTGTCAGGTATGGAAAATCCTATGGCAAAGGGAAAGATAGTTATTGATTTCTGAAATTCTGAAACAGAGCTTTTTCATTACAGAAACCCTGGAAGTAAAACCACCAGAATGGATCAAGAAGGAATTTCTAGGTATCTGTGTTTCCATCACACAGAGCCCAGAATACTCCATGACCCTTTTCCACTCATTGGAGAGCGTTGATAGCAGAGGTGAGGAAGCTGTGGTCCTCAGCTCTTTTTGTGGAATTCACAAAACATCTGAGTACTGCTCATGCACACAAAGTCATCCTTCTACCAGTAGGACCTTCATGATTTTGCTTCTTCTCCTTTTATTTTGAAGCAAGTTCTCACCAAGTTATCTACCAGGTTTCCCTCAAATTCTTGATCTCCTGAGTGACTGGGATTACAGATGTGTACCACTATACCCAGAGTTTAAAAATCATGTTCAAGAGCCTTTAATTCCAGTACTCAGGAGGCTGAGGCAGGAGGATCATTGTGAGTTTGAGACCAGCCTGGGCTACAAAATGAGTCCAAGGCCAGCCCAAACTGCATAGTGAGACTCTGTCTCAAAAAATAGGACTGGGGATTTAGCTCAGTGGCTTAAGCGCCTGCCTGGCAGGTGTGAAGTTGTGAGTTCAATCCCAGGTACCAAAAACAAAAATAAAAACAAACAAACAAACAAACAAAAATCATGTTCAAGGACAACAAAATGCCTTAAACCCCATAGACGCCAATCTTAACAAAAGTGGCCTTTAAGGGTTCAATTAAGGGTCCTCCATAAGAAGATACATTAAAATGCTAATCCCCAGGACCTCCAAATGTGGTCTTACTTGGAAGTAAAGCCATCGCAGATTAACCAGTGACGATGAGCTCATTAGGTGGGTCATCTCCCCATGTGACTGATGTCCTTGTACAAAGGACTTTGGACTGACCCATGCGAAGAGAAGGTGCATGTAGATGGCCAAGTGACCACGAAAGCAAAGGTCAGACTGCCGCAGCTGTAAACCCCTAGAAGCCCCAGGATTTCTGGCTGCCACCGCAAGCTGGGAAGAAGTAAGGGAGAAGTTAGTCCATGGTTATCTAGCTCCGAGGCAGGCTGTGACTGAGCAAAGATATTCAGTTTCTGGCAGTCAGGAAGCAGAGAGGGGAGCAGTGCAAGAGAAGAAGGGGTGAGGGACCACATATAATCCCCAAAGTCACCTCTCCATGACCTACCCAGGCACATCCAGAAGTGTGCTCCACCAATCCTTTGGACAGCTCCCAACCCAATCAAGTTGACATGATCAGGCTTAAACATAACCATTTTTGATGGAGAGATCAGAGGACATAAACATAAAATGTTTGGACAAGTTTCTCTGTGTTTGATCCACTTTTTTTTTTTTTGTGGAGGAGAAGACAGATGGGGAGTATTTCCTGGGTTTCTTCAGAGGTAAATTGTTGACCATGACCTGTGGCCAGGCCTGGTCCTTTAAAATCCTTATCAGAATTTCTTCTCTCCCACTGGGACCTCAGAGACCACATAGTCCACACAGCATAGATGCTGGATTAATGAAAGGCTATTAGTCCCCTGGAATCCACATGCACAAGGAACAAACTTTGCTTGTGTCATGCTAAGATGTTGGGCTGCCTCTGTGCTGAGACAATTCTGTCTTATCCTTATTGTTACCTTACCAGAGATCTGAAATTATAACATCACTGATGCTAGTGGGCAGATAGTTTAAAGGAAACCCATACGTTGAGATCCATCTCCTCTTCCCATGGTGTCCTTGCAAGATTAGAGAAAATGCAGTAACAGGCCCTCTAGGGATTACAAGCTTGGGTTGAAGAGTCAAAAGTTCTGGATTTTAGGGTATATCGTGTAGCGAGGTAGCAATGGGAAGGTTCCCCACCTGCTCAGAACCTGTTAGCTCCTGTGTAAAGCGAGGTACTAGAGGCTGACTTACAGAAGGAGGAACTGAAAGAGGAGCACAGTGGCCACTGGGGTCATCCATCCATAGGAGAAATACTGAGTGCAGTGCTGGTTAAGGAGGCAGTCTCACTACTGTGCTTCTCCTGTTCTACCAAGAGGGCTGGCATCTTTGTGGGCAGGATGAGTTTCTCTCCTGTGTGAATCCAAAATCTTGTGTGCGAGGTATGATAAAAATGCTACAGGTGCCTAAAGTTTGAAAGAATATGCTAAAAGAAAAAACACACTGCCATGAATCCCATTCAAAACACTCCCCCTTTGCTTTGAGCCCACTCATTCCCTTATTCTTAACACTGTCTGAAGCAGTTCTGGAGTGCTCTTTCGTGA
Organism: Dasyprocta punctata; assembly: GCA_004363535.1. Classification (NCBI taxonomy): domain Eukaryota; kingdom Metazoa; phylum Chordata; class Mammalia; order Rodentia; family Dasyproctidae; genus Dasyprocta; species Dasyprocta punctata. The sequence continues at coordinate 79,009 of RJWM01002510.1, read as the reverse complement.
ATGTCTTTAGTTGCACTGTTGCGGCTGCTTCAGTCTCGCAAACTGATTTGAAAGGCTTCCCTCTCATAGTCATTTTGACTTTGGGGAAGAAGCAGAAGTCACACAGTGCCAGGTCCAGTGAATAAGGTGGATGAGGAAACACTGTTGTTTTATGAGGCTGCTTTTCTGTTGGACAGCATGCAGCAGCAGCATTCACTGTATTTTTGATCACGCCCCATAAAGACACTCACAGAAGAGAATGTCCAGAATCACCTCAGGAAGTGGCAAAGGCAATGGGATAAATGTGTCTGAAATGAAGGGGAGTATTTTTAGGGGAATCAATGTGAATGTGTCCTTTACCATAATGCACTTCTCAGAATTTACACATTCACCACATTTTGCGGTCTGTCCTTGTCCATGTGTCTCCGATGCTTCGTGCTGCTATGACAAAAATATCATGAGTGCTTGGCGGATAAACAACGGAATCTTAGTCCTCACGTGCTTGGCCGGAAGATATGATGAGGGCTTGATTTCCGTTTCACAGATGGAGGCTTAATGCTGTGTGCACGTGAAGGAAAGCACCCGGGGTCCCTTTGATAAGGTCAGTAATCTCCGTTCTTGGGTGTTTCACACTCTGGACCTAATCACCTCTCCAAATCTCCACTTCCAAACAGCATAGGTAATTAGGTTTCAGCATGTAAATTTTGGGGGGAACACAAGAATTTACACTTAGGCAGCATCAGAACACCAGTGAGTATGTACAAACGTGAAAACTTTCTCCATGGCTGGACATTTCTGTCTTAAAATGGAGAACCCAAGCGTTGCTGTGTTTAGGATTTCCATGTTTTGCGATTCAGATAGTACAGATTGACTCCACTATACTCTTAGGGATTTGGGGACATCCCCTAATAATTGCATCACTTATTATTGTCAAGAAAGGAAGACATAGGAAAGTGTTTTTGTTTTGTTTGGCAGTAACGGGAATTGAACTTTGGACCCATGCACTGAGCTATGTCCCCAGTCCTTTTTATTTTGGCACAAGGTCTATCTAAGTAGTAAGTTACCCAGACTAAGCACAACCTTGCTATCCTCCTGTCTCAGCCTCCTAGAGTGCTGGAATTGCAGGCATGTGCCACCACACCTGGTTCAGAAAAGCATCTAAAGGAAGTGTATCTTGCTGAAAAGAAAGTGGGATGGCGTGCCACTTCTTGAAGAGGAAGACATTCTGAAACACTTGTGTTTAAAATGTTTTGTATACAGCTGTGGTCTTTACCTTTGTCAGTGTCCTGTTTACCAAACCCAGGACTAATAAATCACAATTTCTGAGGTGGGCACAGGCACTTGTAAATTTTGATAGTTCTGGAGTGATTCCAGTGGGGTGCCAAGCTGGGAAACCCTGCTCTGGAGAAGATGTGATCTAAGCCCCACGTAACAATTCCTACTATCTTATGTGCACCAGCGGCACATAGACCTCAAAAATTGTCCTTCACAAAACCATGATGAAATAATGAATATTCTCTCCACTTTTCCACATGTGGAAACTGAGAGTTTAAAATGATATGTATTGCCTGAGCTCACACTATCAGTGAGAAGTGAAGCTAATGCTTGGACCTCAGTCTATCCCGATACAAAATCTTACATGGAGAGGACAGTTCTTGTAGGATGCTTCTTCTAATGGCTTGGCCATAATTCTGGTCAACAGCATCTGCAAAGCATGGCCACTGGTAGACTCAGGTCATGAATTTCTAGGAGGTGAAATGGTATTACAAGTTTCTCAATTTGAGAGCTCAGAGTATTGGTCCTGTAAGAGACAGTTGTGTTTTTCTCCCACAGAAGTCTTCTGTACATGCTCACAGAAAGTCGGCTTGCTAGCTGCATGGATCTAAAGAGTGCAGGAGCTCATAAACAGCATGAGTTAGAAGTGGTTGAGTCCTTTTGGGTGGTGGTGAACTGAAGGATCAACTTAGCATCTCACCCTTTTAGCACACAAACCAATAGCTGCCACTCACCAAATATACTCTCTGATAATGCCTTTGAAAATGCCATTTTCTCCTCCTGGATTTTCCCACTGGCCCTTTTCTCTTGAGCAACTCTATCTGACTTACTGGAGCTGAAGTTCTCCAAGCAGATGATGGTTCCCCTTCCTTTGTGCTTGCAGGGCTAACAGTCTTCATCAGAATGACCCCTGTTCCTCTGTCACCCAGCACCACTCCACAAGAGACCAGCTTCCACAGGGCTGGGACTCTGCCACGTTCACCTTGGCATGTCCAGGTCTAGACTGAAGAACAAATCGGGTAAACAGCAGATCCCTGATTTAGAAAACCGAATAAATGATCAATCTATAAGAAATTTGAGACTTATGAATGCAAGGGAAATGCAAAGGATTTTATGAACCAAGAAACCCTGCTAGTGCTCTATTAAAAATAAACGCCAGTGAGATGTATTGAGCCATTTGCTGTCAGCCTGTGGTTCATTTCATTATGGGAAAGTTGCTTGAGCTTGGAGCCTGAGCTCTCACTGCTGGACATGTCTTTGCCCCATTAAGAGGATTCCTTCCTAGTAGGTACAACATAAACAATTTGTTAAATCTATAGTCCTCAGAATATATTTCTTGATATGCAGTTCGTATTTCTTGGGTGGTTTACCGCCCTTTCGGCTAGTACATATTTTATAGAGAAGGAAGAGCTCTACAGTTAATAGTAATTGTGATCGAAACAGCAATGCCCATCTCCAGCCTCATTCCACAAGAGGAGATGGGAAGGCCCATGTTAATTGCCACAAAGAGCTCTGTCTATCTGAGGCAGTATATAAATAATGAATTAGAGGGAGAGAGAACACTACAACTGTTATGGTCTTCAAGGAGGTACGGATATTTATGTAGGGCTGATTGCTAAAAATCTTCTTCAAGTAATTATTAGTAAAAGTGAAATGTCTACATTTGTAAGAGGATTTTAATTAAAGAGAAGGTGACTCTCATTATGGGGAAGAAGTAGCATTTGGGGATTAACTTGCAGGTTCAGGACCAAAGTGTTGGGTCTGAATGGCTTTCCCTGGTGTCACTTAGACAACAGAAGGGAACTCAGTTCCTCTGGGTTCAAATAAAGCAGTTATATGTGCCTGAAGTTACATTGCATAAATAAACCCCACAGCCAGACTCTTCTTATCCAATTAAGCTAAGGATTGTTGGACAGGGCTGCATAATCCATCCACCTTTTAAACCTCATGGATAACATTTGAATGTCACTATTTTCATATTGGCTTTATGTGAGTAAATAAGACCAAGTATGCAGAAGGACATGGGACCTTAAAGTCTGATAGAACACAGACCTTAAGTGTTATTATGAGGGTAACGTCTGTCCTGTTGATTTGATTTCCTTTGATATAATTGATTAAGAACTCATGGTTCAGGAATAAGTAGGACGTTGTTTTTGACCCCAAGCCATTCACTGTATACCACTGAGTGAGATGCTCTGATCCATGGCTTCTCTTCACTTTCACTAAATCACTCTTCGTTTCATTGGAGTGATTCTTAATATCTGTATTCATTTGGAGATGGGGTATACATCCCTTTGAGGAGCTGATACAAGTCATTCAATCTCTTCCTGAAAACTGCCTGTACTTTATAAGGAATTGCTAATATTTTGTGGACCCTTATGTTGACCATAAATATATCTTTCCTCAATGACCCATGGCTCAGAGGGCTGAACAAGGATTCCCAGAACTGGGTGAAGAAAATGAAGAAGAAATGGTTCCAGGTGACTAACGCTGCCTAGGCATTATGGGCTGTCTCCTTCCTTCCCTGCAGAAAGATGAGCTAATTTGGAATCAAATCCAGCCCTTATACTATACACCAAAGAGGAAGCTCTTATATTCTGGGCTTACATCCACTAAAAGATGACCAGGGATTCTCATTTGGCCTGTAGGAAACACTATTTGATCTTGTCTTCCAACTAGTTCATTTGCTCATGGGTAGACCTATACCAACATGTAAGTGGAACTGACCTTTGAAAAGCAAGGATGATATTAAACAATAGAGATAATACACAAGGAAATTGACTTCATAGAGCAGTTATGTTTAAACAGTTCTGTGGGATATCATAATATTAATGCAAGAATGATTCTATTGCTAAAAGTTCCAGATCTTGGTTGGGGAGAGGAGCCACTGCATATATTAGTTTAAAAATTACTTGCAAAAGTCTCACAACTCGCGATTAAATTAGTAAATGAGAGCAGGTTGACAAATTTTTACTTGAAAGGTGGATAGTAAATACCTTTGGCTTTCTGGACTATAAGGTCTCTGTCATAACTATTCAGCTCTGTTTCTGTATCTTGAAAGCAGTCATAGCCAACACATAAGGGTATAAGTATGACTACTTGCAGCACAATTCTATTTGTGAACACCAAAATTTGAATTTCAGGTAATCTTCATGGGTCACAGAATATTATTCTCCTTTGTTTTTTTCTAATTATTTAAAGGAGTGAAAGCCATTAAGTCATGAGTTGTACTAAAATAGGTAGGAAATTAGGTTGGACCTGTTTGCTTTGGTTTTTTGATCCTTAACATAAAAGATAAGGAGGAATATTTTAAAAAACTTTTTGGAAATTATGAAGAAAAAAAATTGAAGATAGATATAGCTGAGTTTTTTCTCACTGAAATGTGACTTATGTGCTACTGTATTTTTCTTTTAAATTTCATGAATTCATTCATTTATGCTGCCAGGATTAACTGGAAAGTGGAGAGGATTAATATGCGATCACCCTTGTGTGCAAGCAAATAAGTTATTTTTATATGTCTTCTCCCTAGAAGGTAAGTATTATTTTGGTTTAGAGATGAAGGGCCTATAACTCAACAGAGCAGGCAAAGTAACTCCATGGAGAACCCCAAGGCCTACATGCGGGCCTGGGAGCTGAATTTGGCTTGCAGACTTCTGGGACTGCTTCTAAGTGTCCCCGGGTGACAGTTTTGATGGCTCTCGACTCAGTTCTGGGATCAGTACTTTGCATATTGTACCTCACTTATTGTCCCTATGCATGGAGAAAATCAGGGACGAGGAAGAACCTGCAATTCTATGCAGCTAGTAAATCAAAGCCAGGAACCAGCACTAAGAATCTAAATTTACAAGAACACAAAGCTACTTGCAAACCTTAGAAAGCTAATAACTTAATTAGCCAGATAATTTTTCATTCTGTACAAATTCAACTTGCAAGGGCACATAAATGCAAGCAGTGGCTTTATGTAAAGGAAGCAATAGCCAGCACATCTGGACACCTCCCTTTGGCCGTATACTGAGCTAAGGGTGTATCTTGTATCATTGTTACACATGGCCACATGGCAATAATTCCTACCACACTCCCAATTTTGCAGACAGGGAACCAAGGCTTGGAGGTTAGTGACTTAGCACTTATGAGATACCTTGTATTTATTTCTTTTCTTGTTTGTCATTTTCTCTCTCCTTTATATTGTGTGCTTCATAGGCAAGGGTTTTCTACTAAGTCATTTCTGCATTCCCCAAATTTACAACAGTTTCCTACAAACAAGTAGACATTTAAAATACTTGTGAAATGATTGAATGAAGGAATCGACAGCCAGATGAGGAAGAACTTGACCACTGATACACAGCTAATAAATGCCCAAACAGGGGTGGCTGAGTGTCTGTACTTCATTAATAACTCACTATTCCAAGAAACTTTAAATCTAAAGAGCCGTCACCTGCAGACAGAGACAAATATGCCATGAGGAAGAAGAGGAACATCTCTGGGTGTGTAGAAGGGTATGTGGAAGCGGTTCTTTAAAGCCCAGTCTGCACTCTCGTGGACGTACCTGATCTGTAAACCAGGTGCCTATGTCTATGATCAGGACATAGCAATGGTGTTTTCTAAACCACATCATGTTTCCTTAATGGCTTTGAAACCAAGAAAGTCATACAGAAAGAGCTTCATAAAATATTAGCTACTGCAAAGATTCGTCCAAGGGGCAAGAGGTGGTTTGTTGCCTTGCCAAGGAAGTAAGGCAGGAAAGCTATCTGCAGATAGTTACATTGGAATGTGTCTGCATCTGGAGGAGGATAGAGGGAGAAGGACAGAGAGAAGGAAGGGAGGAAAGAGATAAGGGAAGGAGGAATGATGAAAGGAAGGGAGGGGAACAGAGGAGAGGAGGAAAGGAGAAAGGAAAGGGAGAGAGGATGGAGAAGTGTTGACGGGGCCAGTGCAGAGGTGCACCAACAAAGTATGGAAGTAGCCTGAGACTACTCAAACTGCCATCATTTTCCTCGTCAGTAAGGTGGTTTTCTTACAAGTATTGCATCAAACTGTTGAAACTGGAAGAGTCTGGAAAACAGGGAAGTTGATGCATTGCTCTGAGGAGATAAAATGGCTCCGCATGTGAGAGGGAATCTATTGGGTCATCAGAAATCACAGTCCTCTGAGGTTACCAAAGCTACTCTTGTTCAGCAGATCCTTCCTGGGATCCCCCTGTGGTCCTGCCAGGGGTCTGTGCTTCCAATTCCCAGGCTGTCGTAGTAGGGAGGAGATGGAGAGGCTAAGGGGCCTTTGAGCTGGTGTCTCCTCACTTGTGACAGAAACAACTGTGAGCTCTCAGAGGACACGCAAGCACCCATGAATACATCCATGCAGAAATTCAGGTGTGCAAGCCCTTACACACACACACACACACACACACACACACATATCCTCCTGTAGAGACACTTACACGCTCCTGTACCCTCACCTACATAGTCATGCCTAGACATGCAGTTACATGTAGTTCTACAGATAAATACTCATAAAGGCACACTCATACACATTCACACATGCAAATACTCACATATGCACCTACTGACTACACACACTCAGATTCCTAGCCACAGTGCACACATACAGACTTGTACTCATGCACGAATATGCCACACACATACACATGCCTTGCACACTTGCATCTACACACACACACATACACACTTGAATACACTTCAGAACAATTCATCTGAATGTATTCCTTATTCTCCAGCCCCAGAATGCAGCGTAGTATTCCATGCGGGGTGTAGAGGTCCTGTCCCCCTCACATACAGTGCCTGTGTCCCACAGACCATTGCTCTGACTCTCCTGGCTATGTCAGGCTACTGGCCTCATGCGGGTTGTCACTTCCTGCCAGAAAAATCTTAAAGGACGGGTCAGGCAAATGCGTGGAAGGGCTGGAAAGAGCTGGGGGTGGGCCCTCCATCTGGTCAATAACACAGCCGTGTGTGTGGCTGCTATTATTCCCCCGCCTTTGTATTATTCAGAAATCCATACATTGTGTTTGCCTTTTGTGTCCAGCTCCCAACAAGCCTCTCTTTGTCCCCTTCACAAAGGCCAATAAACTCTGTGTGGCAAATAAGTTTCAGGGCCTGCTGGACATGATGACTAATTGTAATGCAGTCTATATCCTTGAGACTATGAACTGATACTGGGAGACAATGGCAGAGAGGGGCCCATTGAGCTGCGGGAGCCCCCCACCACCCCACGGGGCCGAGATGGGCAACAGGAAGGCCATTGAGAGGCTGCCCCAGCACAGGGCCAGGCCAGGGGGAGCGGGTGGCATGACCGCAGCGCTCAGCTCCAATGCTGCTTTTGTTTGCCTGACAGTGAAAACTGGAACATTGGGGTTGGTTCTGTTTACTTTTTCAGCTTTATGGAAGTTTGGTTAAAAAGGAAAAGTTGTATATATCCAAGGCACACACTTGATTTGACATATGTATTCTTTGTGGAATGATGACCACAATCTGATTAATTAACACACCCATCACCACCTACAGTTCCCATTTGTGTCTGAGGGGAAGGTGGTAGGGAGGACATTTAAAATCTGCTCTCTTATCGAATTTCAAGCACACAATGCAGTCTTATTAATGGCCATCACCACACTGTATATGAGAGCCCTAGAACTTATAGTATTACAGAAAGTTTGTACCCCTGGACCAACATCTCCCCATGTTCCTTACCCTAGAATTGGTTTAGGTTAGATTGCTCAGAAACTTGGAAAAGATTAAAAAGAATAAGGCCAAGACAGTCTCCAGCCCTGCCCAAGGCTCAGTGCATCAACTTAGGTGTTTGTCTGTGTAGTTCACTGCATGATTGCAGTGAGCCTGCTAAATGGGAATGAATACTAAAGGCATGCAGGAGCAAACTGATCATGTCACTTACTAAAGCATATCACTTCCTCCTGGCTTCTTTTTGTGACACTGTGACACATGCTGGCTGAGTTGAGGATGGTTTCAGGTCTGCCCAAATTGCAGGGGAAAGTGATTGTTCTTCCAGAGACAAATAGCTGGTATGTGCTCATTTACCATGTATTATCGCATACTTTCTAGGACAAGTGGAGTGTCAGAAGAACGGCGAGATAGGTGGAGGCACCATCTTCTCTCCACAGTTGAAAATAATAGCATTTATTTTTATCAATTATTTTCATTTTGAAAAAATCAAGTAGACATTAAAATGACATTGTTCCTGCCATAAAACATCACTGAGCATCTGACTTGGACATACAATAATTTATTCATGCAGCATTAAGACAACCTAGACTCTGGAAAACAGACCAGATGTGTTCTACTCATTTTGATGGTAGATCCCATTGAAGAAGACCTGTAAGAGACTGGCCATGACAACACCTTCCACTCTGCACAGTTTATCATTTCATTTCTCTGTCTGTGGTCACCCATTAGCCTCTTCCTCCTCCTCCTCTGATTCCCAGTTCTACTCCAGACAGGGAGAATGGAATGAATGTGTCGTGCTCTTCTGTCCTAGGTTTCAATGAAGGCTGAGAAAATGAAAGGCCGCAGGCTTCTCTCATTGTGAGAAGACGCCGGAGGCTGGTACATGAAAGTACCTTCCTTAATGAAGCAAGTTTGCAAAGCTGAAGTCTTTTCTCAGTAAAACAGCTGAAATTCTAAAAAGTATATTGGTTTTAAACACCTTTAATAGTGTTATGAGTCATAAGACAATAACTATATTTCACTCATCAATTTGAACACGCGATAATCAAGATATGTACTGTATGTTTAAATGAGAAATAATTATTATAGTAAAAAGCACATTGCCATTAACCCTGCTCCAAAATACCCACCTCACTTCAAAAATACCCCCGTAGTTTCCTGGGAGCCAAATGAAACTGGTCATGCCTAAGATGGCTGTCATCCCCTTCACGTGCTGTTGCACATGTAGCCACCCGTCCTCTGGTTCATTCTCTCTCTCCTAAAGGAATGCCCACTTCAACCTGGCACGGAAACCACAGCCTATTAAAGGGGAAGCTTATGAATTGCAACTGATAAATATGATGAATGTTTAAGTTAAATAAAAATTATTACAGTAAAAGGCACATTGAATGTCTTTAGCTGCATTGCCGTGGCTGTCGTGATTTCCTGAATTGATTCAAACTTTTCCCTTTCATGGTCATTCTGACATTGGGGAAGAGACAGAAGTCTCATAGTGCTGATCTGGTGGATAAAGTGGATGAAGTTACACCCAATATTTTTACCGGCCTGGCTTTCTTTTGGATGGAGCAGGGCAGCACCATTCATTATATTTTGATCATTATTTGTGAGGACAGAAAATAAGACTTCAAACCTCATTCACAAAGTGGCAAGGGGATCTGGGGGTGCAAAGAGATGGGAGGGAGGGGAAGGGAAAGGGAAATAAAAAGAACAAGACCCGGTGTGTGTGTGTGTACCAGTTCTCCATGATGAACATATTTATTATATATTATAAACATGTACTAAGGGAAAAAAAGGGAAAAAAGAAAGCAGCAAGAACAATGGTATAGATGAGTCCAAGGCAAAGGGAACATTTTGAGGAGGAGAATTATTGGCAATTATCTTTTACTATAATAAGTTTTTGGAAAAAAAGAAGTATTTGCCATATATTTTGATCATACCATATATACCGTCATCATATCATTAGAGTTGATACTATTTGTAGTTCATATGGTGACACAGTGACCTATTTCTCATACTAGTAGAGCCTGGCTCAAATGTCATATAGAGCAGAGATCTAAGGGGTTAGGTTGGCCTTTCTGAGCCTCCAGTGTTTGGCAGAACTTGCTTGGTAATGAGACATGGAAAGACTAATGGAGGCTCTAGATTATTGGGAAAAGTAAACTAAAATGCCAATAATTTCAAGAAAGATAGTTGGGGTATGTACCAGCTACTGCTGAGTACCAAGGGAGGCATCACCCCAGTGGAAAGGAGATGGGAAACAGTCCATGGAGTAGTAGGTAGTTCGCCAGAGCAGGAAGTGTCTGATGGACAGGAATTAGGCAAAGCAGGAAAGGAGCATTGCAGGGTCCATGTCCCATGTTTAAAGACAAGAGGTCATGTGTGTCTCTGGCATTCCCTTGGACTGCCTGGGAATATGGTCAGCTGAAATGTAAAGAAGAGCGATAGAGACGGTGACAAGAAAAAAAAAGTGGGGTTGCACCTAGGAAGCCCACCTGCAAAGTCAGAATGCAGAGGTGAAAATCCTCTGAAGAGCCTCATTTCCTCTTGCCCATTCCAAAGTTTGTGCATCAGTTGCTATTCTACAGGAACAGAATCAGTAGAAAATATATGCATAATTAGGCACGGGGATTTATTAGGCAGACAGGGGAATCCACGATGGTCATCTGCACGTGGGAGAGCTTCAGGATCTGGCAGCTGCTCAGCCCAAGAAGATGGAAGCTGCGGAACAAGAGGGATCTGGATGCAGAACCAGCCCAAGGTTGAAAGCCTGGGAGCTCACTGGAGAGCTGCTGGTGTGGGTCTCCTATGGAAGGGGAAGAAACTAGAGACCAGTGTCCAAAGGCAATGGAGAAGACAGGAGCTCTTCCAAAACCAGGTGCTTTCTTCTTCCCCTTCTCCTTCCATCCAGGCTAAAAGTCAAGTACTTGAAACAACTTACATCTGACATCGCTCTTCCTCCTTCGGTTTGCTGGCCTACGTGGCAATCAGCACCAGACACTGAACCTTCCTCAACTCCTAGTCAGTTATTAGTCAAGTCAAGCTGACATGTTACAGTCAATAATCAGAGTTTGGTCCTGTGAAAAAAGACGATCCTTTTCTTTTACTTAATCCCCTTGGCACTTGAGACTTTCTGCCATTTATCCCCTCAAGCATCACCACACCTGCCAAGGTAATGAGAAGTCTTTTGCAGAGCACAATAGCAGGTACCCAAAACTCAAGAGGGACCCAGCCATGCTCCCGGAGCCCTTTTCTGGCACTCTAAGAGACAATCACCCAGTTAACCCAGTGTCCCAAAATGATACAGAATAATCTGTCTAACAGATAGGTATGGTGCATGATTCTTGTTCTGTCATGTAAAAATTGCATCATGCATCTCTCACTCTCTCCTGGATTACCACAATTTGTCACTGGTCTCCAGGGACTCAAGTCTTGCCCAACTGCATACACACTTTAGCCAAATGGGTTTCCTAGTATGCTAATCAGACCATGTATCTCTCCCCCTCTCCCAAATGTTCACAGGAGAAGGTGCAGGTCCTAAAGTGTTATAAGGCACTCCATAGTTTGTTCCTTTACTTTTCTCCAGTCTCATCTCTTATTAACACTCACCGACAACGTCACTTCCTGCCAGGTCCCCCAGCCATGTTGAGATCACTTTCAGTTCCTGGAACATGGAACATGCCGGGCCTTTACTCCCAGATCTTCAAATGCTGAATGGGCCATGATGAGCCACCTATTTGGGAATATCATCTTTCCCTCATCCCTCTCTTCATCTACCTGTCTTTCACTTGCTCCGCCTGTCTCTCCTTTGATGTCACTTTCTCTGAAGAATCTGGATTAGCAACCTTTTCCTTGGATACTAGGAAAACCATGTCTTTTCCTATGTGGCAGAAGTGCTAGCTGACTACACGATTCACTTCCCCTTTTCCTGGCACACAGTTAGTGTAAATTACCTAGCATCCTTCACAATTGGGTGAGTCCTCTCATGGAGTTCTGGCCAAGGGACAACGTGATGAGCATTAAGAATGTGACAGAACTGAAGCGCAGAAGCTCTCATCATTGTTTTCAGTTTTCACAAGGAAAGACAGTTTGCCAAGGAATCAAACAAAATTTTCTCAGGTGCCAATACCTGAGCAATACAGGGCAACAAGTCCATTAGATGGCTGAGGGGTTGGGACAGGCCAGAGTAGAGGTGGTGAGAAACTATTTCTGGAGAGTTGACAAGTGTTCAGAGAGTTTAATGATGGAAGGGAAATCTGTGTGTATTCCCTAAGGTGATATATCCTCAAGCATGACTGCATACTGTAGGAATTCCAAGATGTGACAAGGTTTAAAATACATGGTCTGGGCTGGGGATATAGCTCAGTGGCATAAGCTCCTTCCTGGCAAGTGTAAGGTCCTGAGTTCAATTCCTGGTACCCTGCTCCCTCTGCCCAAATAGATAAACTACCTGGTTCAATCTCACAAAAATTCTGATAAAATTGGTCTAGACTGAGTCCTAGGAATTTTGTATTTAATTTTTCATTTGACTCCAATATATGATTTAAGCTGTATTAATCTGAGGAACCAGATTTCCTACAGAAACAAGTCAGAGGTCAACAAGGAAAATCACAGTAGGACAAGCTAAAGAATCTGAGATTGATTCTGATTGCTGTGGGAAGCCACTGGAGAAATATCCTGGGCAAAAAAAAGGTGATTCACACTTTAAAAATATCCTGTCTATGGAAAAAGTAGGGAGAAAGAGATGAAGTTATTGTTGAAGGTAATCCAGGAGAGAGGAAGATAGTGGGGAAAGAAGGATGTTGGAAAAACTGAATTCCAATGAGATTTGGGCATAATGTCGTGACTGAGTGGTGAAAGGATGAACAGCACTCAGGAGTGACTTCTAAGATCTGAGGTCTCAGCAACAGGGTTGATGATACCACCATTCATTTCGGTGGGAGAAATCAGCATGGAAATAGTTTGCAGAGGGAGGTCAGGGAAGGGCTCCACATAGGGCACATTATGTCTAAGCCTCCTAATTAAGTACAGAGGTCAAGGGAAGTGGTAGAAGGACAAATCTGAAACACAAAAGAAGAGAGAGTTGCAGCCACAGGGCTGATCAAAACATAGTGTGCATTTACACAAAAAATTTTATTACCGTAAAAGACAAATCGTTGTTAATCTCTCAAAATACTACTCTCTTCAAATACACTTATCCCGTTGTTCTTGCCACTTTCAGAAGCAGGTCTGGAAGTCCCTTTTCACGTGTCTTTACCAGGAGAGCACTGCTGCTGAGGCCCATCCAATGGAAAGGCAGCCTCAACTCATACGAGGATCACACTGTGCCCTTACCCACCTGATTCACGGGATCCAGCACCGTGTAACTCCTGGCTCTGCCTCCAGGTCTAAATGACCATGAAAGGTAAGTGTTTAGAAATGATTTAGGACATCAAGGCAGCTACAACAGCAGAAATATTTAGAGGGGGATTTAAAACAATGTGTTTCTTGCTCTTAATGTTATTGTATGTCTTTAAATTCATACACTTCATTTTTTATTTTTTCCTGGGTCCTATTGCATTTACCTGAGGGGAATGTTGATAGGTAGATGGGTTTTGAAAGCAGGAGTGCTTTTCGAAGAAGAAGTGAGCAGTCAACTGTGGCAAATAAAGCTGAATCATGGACTGTAAGTGATGCAGGTAATTGACCACTGGGTGTGACAAGACGCAGGTCTTTGGTGACCTTCACGAAAGCTGCTGAGGTAGCACATGGAAAGGATGGTGTGGAGGAAGTGAAGTGTGGGTGTGGATGATTCTGGGGAGGTTTTAATATGCAAAGAGTGAGAGAAATTGGACTATGGCTGCAGGGCATTGTGGGAGGCCCATCACTGTGCTTAAGATGGGTCGTGAATGATTGAATGAGTTGGTGAATGAATGAATGATTTGGTGAATGAATGAATCAACTGGTCAAATGTCAGGTGCTCCCCACAGCCAATTGCTTGATGGTGGGTCCCCTGTATCAACAGTCCTCTGGTCCGTGGGATCCACAAAGTGAATTGTTTGGCATAGGTTTATCAAGGAGACAGTTCATTTGTCAAATGTCCTCGTGGAAAAACAACTATAAATTTTTCTTTCAGGACTGGGGATATTTCCAGGTGTTTCCTGGATGATCCAGGTGGACCTACCAAACTACTTCCCAGGGAGGCTTGGTACTTTCCTTGTCCAGCATGTTGTGTTCTGAGAAATCCTGTTATAGTTACCAGTCTCAGTTCCAGGTCTGCTAATGTACACAGCAGCTCTCTGGGATAACTTGTAGAAGAAAAATCAGACTTAGTTTTCCAACACACTTACCTTCTTATTTGTTTTCTAATATGGCTGCTTTAATGTTCTTTGACCATAATTTTCTTTTTCTTTATGCTTAAAAGGAAATAGAAAGGAACTAAGGAAATAGAAACATGCAAAACACAAGCAAACAAACAAAAATCCTTATATTTTTTCTTGAATTAGCCCAAAGCAAACAATATCAAGTCTGGTACTCTATTCTATGGCTTATTATTTTGGGGTGAACCTTTCATCTTCATGTGCCTGAATAATGTTCTTTGAAAGCTGCCTCATTAATAAACCACTCTGGTAAAGTTTCACAAACCTAGAATAATGAACAACAATTAGAAGCAGTTAAAAGGTAATATTTTTCCCTGCAATTTGGAAATTGATTCATGAATTTGGGGATACTTGAATTTCATCAAATACATGGTTGCCTCCATTTAGTTCTTTTGCCAGTCTGAGAAAAGTCTCCCCACCCCCATTCCCTTCCATGGCTGGTAGGTTTTCAAAGCTTTCTTGCCAGTTTATTTATTTTGATAGAAAAGAAACTTTTGACAGTAACAAAATGTGGTTCTGAACAAGAATAAAATCCAGAGTCATTTTCACCTATATAATTACTATGCGGAAATTGTTTCTTGAGCAGTTTGCTCTTCCCATCACCTTAATCTAAACTTCATGAGTGTTTTCTAAGGAATTGCTCAGATTATTTAATAAGTATATCTTGAAAATTATATAGCAATGCACACTGTATATTTTCTTATTACCAGAAAGCAGTAGAAGATAAATGATAGATAGATAGATAGATAGATAGATAGAATAGAGAAATTGAAAGAAGAAATCACATTTGTGGATCTATAAGAAATAACATTTGTCCCAATCCCTCTTCCTCCTCTTCTCCAGTATTTCCACCATCACCAAGTTACTCCTTTCATAGACCATCTTGCTTAGCTGTTACT
This sequence comes from Dasyprocta punctata, assembly GCA_004363535.1. Taxonomy (NCBI): domain Eukaryota; kingdom Metazoa; phylum Chordata; class Mammalia; order Rodentia; family Dasyproctidae; genus Dasyprocta; species Dasyprocta punctata. The sequence goes on along the minus strand of RJWM01002510.1, from coordinate 63,808 downwards.
ATAGTCAATTGAGAAACAACATGTACAAGACTCAGTACTTAATGCAGAATTAAAGACATGGTCAGATTTGGTTTCTCATAGTTTTTCCATAACTGAGCAGAAACACCTTCCCTGGAAGATTTCCTTGATTGATTTTGACGAATGTGAGTCCTTCCTTGCATGCACAAGTCGTATGATCCTTTGGTTTACGGAGATAATGTATGCAAGAAATGCAGCTACAGTGCTCGAAGAGCTGAACTGGGCCCTAAGAATACCGAAATAAATGATCAAGATAGTTTCCCTCACAGTAGAAGTGTCAATTTAGACTCTAGGATGATTGAATAATTGAGAGAAAAAAGAAAGAGAGTAAAAGCAGATGCTAGACTCATCTACTTTTCAATTGTTACTCTGATGTCTTAGAGATGCATTGGTTTAGGATCACTTATATTCAGATTCAGAGAATGTATGCATACGTATATCTATAAACATATAACATTTTATATAAAATATACTATTATATAATAATATATAATGCATAGTATAAACTATATAACAGTATATATTATACATAATATTTTATATAAACATATAATATAATAAATACATATATATATTTACTTTGGTCTAGACTAGAGGTTTCTTCCTTGATATGTCCATAGAATGCTTCTTAATCGGCTTGACTCTTGAATCAATGATGTCAAACCACAAGGTCTACGTGATGTCTCAAGCATTTTATGGCGGGTAGCAACTGCCAAGCAATGTGAGCTCACCCACTTGCGCTTGAAGGGATTGATTTCCCCTGGTGTCACTGTCCTACTCATTATGTGTGTGGATGAAGGTCACAGCACTCATCTTTATGCATCGTGTAAGATCCTAGCTACAGTCATGCCCAAGTGGTCTCTGAAGACTCTATTCTCACAGAGCAGCAAAATCTTCAACATCCAAAAGTCACTCATGTACCTTGAAAATTTTTACTTCTACATTCATTACCTGTATTAACACTCACAAAAGCATGGTTTCCACCCCATTCTCAAGTCAAACATTTTGAACGTGTTCCCCTAATTCCATCCTTGGTCTGCTGTGCAGCTCTGGATATTAGGATACAGGTCCTCAACAACTCCATCTGGATATTCTATCAGCATTTACAACTCATGATTCCCAAGTAGTGTGGAGTTGGGTGGCCCTGGGGTTCACATGTCTGTTCTAGGAGTTTACAACCATGGTTGCATGTGAAAGCACTTGGATTAAGTTAGTCTGGGTGAGGCCGTCATCTGGTTCTTTACATGTTTTCTGGGTACTTCTAACACAGTACATCTTAGTCTTGCCTGCTTTAAATATCCCTCATTGAGCCTGTAGTCCACATTGACTTACATCCAAATTCCTGGAAGTTGGATCCAAGAACACTAGTAATTTTTAAAGCTTCCAATGAGTCCAATGTACGATCAAATAGAGAAACAGCATCCTAACCCTGCTGCTTCTTAGCTGTGTAAACTTGTGAGTTGTTTAATTTATCTAAGACTTAGTCTCTTGATCTCTGGAGGGAAAATAATCTTCATGCCTGTCTTAGGGAGTATTATAAGGGATGTATGATAAATATATGAAGTGTTTTATAGAATTTAACACATAATAAATACTCAATAAAATAAAACTATCATTGTCTTAGCTCTAGTGCCATAGCAAAATGTCAGAGTGAGGAGCTTAACAATAGACATTTATTTTCATACACTCCTAGAAGCTGGAAGTCTGATAATAAGGCGCCAGTTTCACGGGTTTTGGTGAGTTCTCTTCCCAGGTCAAAGATGGCCACATTCTCCCTAGGTGCTCATATGGTGAGGACAGAGTGAGAAGTCTTTTTCTCCTTTTCTCTCTCTCTCTCTTTTTTTTTTTTTTTTTTTTGAGAGGGAGGATACAGGGGATTAAACCCAGCACCTTCCTACTAAACCATATCCCTTGCCTATTTTTCACTTTTTATTTTTTTGTACCAGGAATCAAGCTCAAGACCTTACATTTGCCAGGCAGGCACTTACGCTGCTGAGCTATATCCCTGGCCCTATTTTTTACTTTTGAGCTAGGGTTTCCCTAAGTTGCTAAATTGTCTAGGCTGGGCTGGAAATTTCAATCCTCTGGCCTCAGCTTTCCAGAGTGTTACGATTGCAGGTGTGTGCCATCATGTTCAGCTGCTCTTTTTCTGTCAGATTGGGATTCAACCATTATGACCTCATTTAACCCTGATACCCCGCTAAAGGCTCTTTCTCCAGATACAGTGACTTTGGAGTTTAGGATTTCCACATCTGAATTTTGGAAGGACACACATCGGCCCATAGCAATTATCACTGTTATACATTTTTAAAAATCTACTGTTGGGGTGATTTCCTGTCTAGGATTTTGTTTTGGTTTTGGTTTGAATCTCACATTTTACAAAACTCCTCTTGTGGTCAATACCATGTCCATCCACCCAAATATCTAAGCTAGAATCATGACTTGTCCTGAAGCGTTTCTTCATATCTGTTTTTTGTATTTGGTCAATCATCAAACCCACCAAATTCTTAAAAAATCTTAATTTTTGTCTCTATATCTCCATTCTGTTATTTCCATTGTTTATTTCTTCACTATCTATCAACTAGACCATGGCTTGACACTCTTAAATAAATGAGTCTCCATCATGAATCAGAATTTCCCAAAGACTTGTTCAACCACAGATCACTGCTTCTCTGCCCAGCCTTGTCCCCTGATAAGGCAGATTGGGGCCAGCCCCACAAACCTGCATTCCCAACAAAACAATGAGAGATTAGGGTCCTGAAATTTGTGGCACAGAACTGGATGTCTGGGTGGTTTTCCCATGCAGAGGCCTTGGGCAGATGGAGGGCACTGGTGATTCCAGAAGCATGTGGGTCATGCAGCGATGACACATTCCCGTCCAGGTCCCTTTGTAGGCTGCAGAGTTCTGCATCAGCAGGAAAGCCCTGGCATTAGACTCACTAACTGTCCAGTGACCTGCCCAGCTGGGAGCCTTTGTATCCCAGTGTCCCTCCCATCCACAGCAGTTACTCCTAATACAAAGTGCTGAGTCTGTTACTCTGGGCAGATGATCTGGGTCAGGACACCCCTCACTTGTGATTTGGGCTGTGGCATCATCCACCACACTCAGCACCTCAGCACCGTCGAGACCTTTTTCCTAGCCTAAGCAGGGTGAATGTCTCCAGACAACTGCGCAGTTGTTCCTCTTGCAAATCTTCACCTGGGATGAATAAGTTTATCAATATATTCACTCAGCATCAGTCCATTCTAGATTTCCTTCATTCATTTGTTCACTGGTCGGTTGGTCCATTTCACGGAGTACTGAATGTACCTGCCATGTGGCAGGATACACTGAGGAGTAAATCCAGGACCTGCTTCAAATCCCATGGGTCCTAGCTTAAAGCAACACATATTATAATGACACAGTTTCTTTGGAATAGGAATTGGGGTGCAGCTCAGCTGGGTCCTCTGTTTCATGGTACTCCCGAGGGTGCAGTCAAGGTGCCAGCTGAGAGTCTGCGGTGTCCTTTGGGGCCATGACTGGCGAGGGATCTGATCAGAAGCTTCCCTGGTGATTGGCAGCGGGGTTCACTTCCTCCTGAGCTCGGGGGATGAGGCCCTGGCTTCTCTTCCGTTGTCTGAAAGTCACCCTCAGCTCTCGTTCTATGGATTTCTCATACGTGGCAGCATGACTTACCCACATGTGTGAGGCAAAAAACGCAAACGCAAGAGTCTGTTAGCAAGATGAAAGCCGCAGTCACTTGTAATCCAAACACAGCAATAACACTGCCTGACTTTGCCTTATTGTGTTGATTTGAAGCGAGCCACTGAGTCCAATCCACATTCAATGGTGAGAGCAGTATCACCACCAGGAATCCGAGTTTATCCAGGGCCATTGTAGAAATCTGTGCACCACCACATTCTCAGATTAGCTTAGGACGCCCTCTTGCACACCCACAATACCCCATACTTAACAGTGCTAGGCCCCGTGATGACTGATTTCACGTTTCAACTTGGTTGAGTGAGCCACGGTGCCCAGGTTTTTGGACAAACATCATTCTAAATGTTACTTGAAGTTATTTTTTAGGTGAGACAAACATTTAAATCAGTAGACTTTGAATAAAGTAGATTACCTTCCATACAGCAATGGTCTTCATCCAGTAAGTTGACTACCTCAAAGAAAAAACATCAGATCCTAAGAGGAAATTCTTCCTCCAGCCTGGACTCAGACTTGAATTACAAGACTACCTCCTCTGTGTGTTTCCGGCTTTCTGGCCTAGTCTATAGATTTCAGATTTGTCAATCCTGCAATAGCATGGGACAGTTCCTTAGAAGCAACTCTTTCCTTGTTCTCTCCTCTCCTCCTCTTCCCTCCCCTCCTCTCCTGTCCCCTCCCTTCCTCTCCTCTCCGCTTCCTTCCCCTCCACTCCTCTCCTCTCCTTCCTCTCCTTTCCTCCCCACCCTCTTTTTCTCTCCTCTCTTTGCCCCCAGGCTCTCGCATTGTGTCCTATTGTTTCTATTTCTCTGAAGAACCTTGCCTATTACAAGGCCTTGTTTGTGGAAAGATTTATTTGTTTCTGTAACTTCTATTTTTTTTCTCCCATAAGCCTCTGTCTTCCACGAACCTGGTACTGTGTGTTGTTCAATGCTGTACTCCCTCTGGCCAGAAGGGAATCTATTGATACTAAAAAGGCACTTCAACATATGCAGAATTCAGACGTGCTTATGGGTATAACCTACAGCATTTACTAAATATTTGGAATCCTGCTAATTGCCATCTAATTTCCACCAGTTAATTTTAATACAGGTAATGCTTTATACAGTTTAGTGACATATATATAGATGCCATCTTCTAAAACACTGCCACAAACGAAGTAGAGAAGCTTAGCCTTTAGATTTTATTGGTCACTCTGTGTGAAAGATCAAAAACCTGTGAAAACCCAGGTGTTCTATTTGATGAGACATTAGCCCATATCATTATTTCTTTAGAAATCCAAGATTAGAGATATAGTTGCCTCACATTATATGGTCTTCAAATTTTCTTTCTAAGAGAGGAACCATAAAATCAGCTATAATTACCTTGGAGGATTCAACTGTAGTGAGAGCTGGCTCATTGAAAGGGTGGCTCCCGGGCTGCCCTGATGAATCAGCAGTCTGCTGGGTGACTCAGCTCTTCTCTTCTGATGGGCATTTTCCAAGTAAAATCCTTTCTCAATTGCTATTCACTGAAAGTTTTGCCTGTAACAAAGCCTCATAATATATAATGGGGGAAGAAAAGAAGAGTCAAAAATCCAGGTCTTTTATCTCCTACTATATTTTATCACTGATAAATATGAAATTTATTGTACCCAGACCCCTGCGTGTGTTAGGCCACTGGGGCCACATCTCTAGAACACAGCTATGACACACGGAGGAGGGTTATTAGTGGTTCACTTAGTGTGATAGCATCAATTGGTGAACACTTCCCAGGATCCATTCCCACTGATAAGAACTTATCAGTGCACAGATTGATTAGAGATTTATCTGCACTATGCATGGCTCTGGAAACTAATGATTTGGGACCCTGTTTCCTCCAGAGGTGAAATATTAAGGAGCACCATGTGGATATGTAGGAAGCCACACTGATAAGGTCTGGTATGCAGCCAAACTTACAAAATGTTTTGCAGTGTAATTTCTAGACTGCTGCCCTGGACTGAGACTGTGCGGGAACCACGTATCCCAGGATCAGAAGAGGTGACCTTTCAGCCCAGAGATTCACATGGTCTAGAGAGTTGGCAGAATTCTACAAAAGGTGGGGCCCACAGCTTTAGCACCAAAGAGCACAGAATGTGAACATTTAGCCACATGGTCTGGCCAAAGTTCTATTTATAGTCTGGGAAACTCTGGGGCAGACATCTAGACAGGGAGGCTGAACCTAGAACCTTCTACAAGAACTGTTTCACTAGTCCATGCAAACTTCCCACGAGTTGAACAAACAAAGGCCCTTTCAGTGACTAAGTGAGGCTCCACATAGGTAAAATGAAAGAGCCTGGTAACTATCAAGGGAAATATGATAGCTGACAAAGGTCTCAGTTTGTCAAAGGCCTACAAGTCTAGACAGGTGATATAAGCCTGTGGTAGGACATAGCTTTAGACATCTCAGGCTGTAGCTTAGAATTCTTAGGGTCAAACTAGCGAGACAGGAGACAAGCAAGCACCAATGTTAATTCTAACATTAAAGCTAAAAGAGAACACAATTTATGAAGAACTGACTATGGGGTCAAATCTTGGACTTGCTACTTCATATAGTTCATACCTGAACTAGCATCATGCCAATCAAATATGAGTTTCTCCATTTTAAAGGTAAGCAAACAAAATCTCAAAGAGCTTAGGAAGCTTTATCAGGATTAAATGCCTAATGAGTGGTGGAGCTGAGACTGAATTCAGTTATATCTGAGGTCAAGTTCAAGTTCAAGGTCAAGGTCAAAGTCCCTTGATGTTGTTTTCTTTAATGAGCTTTAGTAGGAATTCTTACAGGTCATTTCATTCAGGTGGTTATTAGCTTTCTGTTTGAATATTCCACAAATGGGACACTCACTACTTAAGATCATGTGCTTTGCTATGGAATGGGAGAACATATTTTAAAGTTCTAATTTCATAAACACTCATCAGACATATTTGTGGAGCATTTGAAAAGTGCATGCCTTCATACCTTTAGTAGTTCCTTTAACTGACCTGCAACAAAATCTTCTGATGGGATTTTGAGGTATCTTGCTTCCTTACAACTTCATTATAGCAATAGTTTGGTGAACTATGGCCAGCAGCCAGCAACCAAATCTACTTTTTTCATCTTTTTCTAAATCTGCTTTTGTAAATAAAGTTTTATTGGAGCACAGCCACATCTGCTTATTTATGTCTCATCTATGGTTTGTTCCTAACTACAATCAGCAGAGTGAAATAGTACTGATAGGCACTGTCTAGCCCACAAAATCAAAACTATTCACTCTCTGGGCAGGACAAACTTGCTGTCCGTTCTTCTTCAACATGAGTGTTCAGAAATAAACACCTAGAGACAAGGTTGAAATATCAATTTGGAGATCCTGTGAAAAGGTGCTGGCGGAAGGGTGGAAAATCTTTCTGTGCACTTGGCTCTAAGGCAGGAAAGAACAAGATTTGTTCATCTGAAGGAAGCGTATCTGTGCTGGAGCAGACAGAGAGGACCAGCACAGGATAGAGGGAGTGTCAGGGCAAATCACAGTGCTTGTGGCAAGCTTTGGAAGGTGTCTGGGCTCTATTGCATCCATTGAAACAAGTAAAGGGTTGAAGGGAATGGATAGACCATGCCCACCCTCAGGGTTTAGAATTATTGCATCAGCTACTGTAGAGACAGCAGATTGAGGAGGGACAGGAAGGATGCGAGGTCACAGAGGGAGACTTTTCTGTCACTTAGCTAAATGGCCAGGGTGACTTGGACTAGATTTGCATACTAGATTACCTTACTAGATTACCATATCTCCTGACAAGAAGTTCACTTGGAATTGATGGAAAGAGAGGAGAAACGCGAGCTTTGGCTCACAAAGGAGAAGGTGAAATTGAGAAGAGCTCTAAAAAGATGGCTGGAATGTGGGTACCCAAGAAAAACCAAGAGGTTTCTTTTTGTCTTACTTGATTCTAATTCAGGAAGTGGTCTAAAAGAAACATAGAAGTGAGTAGTAATTCTTTATAAAACTTTCTGAAATTGGTATTTCCTTTTCTTGGCAAAGCAGCCAACATCATATCAAAGTTACACTCACATATAGTTCAGTATTATTTCTCCAGCCCAGTGAATTTTGGTTTTAGGAGTGTGTCGTTTGGAATGTTTCCTATTAATCCATTTCAAATAGTAATCGCAAATGGAATGTTTACTTTGCTCAATAACATTTAAAGTTCATCTGGTTGACTGGTATTTGTTATTCTTTACCTGAAACCTATTATTGAGTAATGCTTGCTTGAAATTTTGAGCATTTTGTTTTATTCTAAAGAAGGCTACATTTCCTACTGTGGACTGCAGGTACATGTGTGCGAGGAAGGTAAATACAGACACATGGATGTCATAGGAGAAAAGATGTTTTGCTCTGATTAAAATCAACTGGAATACTCATCAATACTTAACGCCATCCTCATGACCCAAATTAATTATGATGGTAAGTGCAATTACAGACCTTTCTCGGGTTGAGCTCCATTCATGACTGAACAAAGAGTGGGTGTATCAGTGATTCTTCTCTTGCTGCCCACTTTCCCCGCCTTGTCTAGGATAAGCAACACCACCTTTATTGATCTGATCACACATTTTAAAGGAAGTTGCTAAGCAGGATGCTTTAATGTCCTGTGGGAAGGAAATGTGATCTGTGACATGATATTGTGGATAAAAGATTTCTCCCAGGCCACTTTGTTGATCTGCCACATTCATAACATTTGGAAACAATCTCAGCATTCATCATGCAGAACCCAAAGTATGTTTCATACAGGAAGAAGGGAAAGTAACAAGTAGGCACGGGGATGAGGCTGGTTCCTGGGTGCTTCTGATTGGACCTGGCTCTCTGGTCCCCGTGGAACACGCTGCCTGTTTTGGAATGGGTTGAGGCCTCTCCAAACCCCTCTTGGCAATCGTGGTGAGAAAGGAAAGGAAGGTTGAGGGAGGCCGTGTGGGAAGGTACTCATTCCGTGTGTGAACGTGGTGACTGGAAACAGCTTTCGGCCTGGCCAAAGGATGCACCAAAAGACATTGGGCAAGTGTCATAATTATAACCAGGAAACATCTGGCTGGATCAGGAAACGGATGAAATTTGGACATAGGCACATCTGCGGGGCCAGAATATCAAGACATTTCAACTTTGGTGGGGAGAGGAGGAGATACAATTTGAAAGTAAGAAAAGAAAAATACTATTCTTAATAACTCAGGTTCTTTTTGAGAAACAAAATTCAAATCTTTTTTTTTAAAATTTGTTTTGGTTCGTCTTATCAGGTATATTATAAACGCAGAGATAGGAGACCCCAGAGCATAAATTTCCAGGAAAAGGCCAAAGAAGAAAGCCAACCTAAGTCTTCTGGAAGAGATATCTCAAATTTACTTTTTCTGCAAAACTATTATGAGGTCCCACTTGGGAAATGTCAGATTAGATGCTTAATTAACATAGGACTTTGTAGTTGTATTTGATGGCTACTCTCCAGGAGGAAAGAAAACATCTTCGAAATATTGTCAAGATTGCTGAGTCAGATAAAAGACTTTAAAAAAGGATTAAAGAATTCAATGTGGAAGAAGTAAAATGGAGATTAGCAATGGGTGATTGTGATGCTTTCAAAACATAGGAAGTAGAAGAAGATATCAAGGAGGCATTTGAGGCAATTTAATAAGAAGCCAGGAGCCAGAGGCCTCTGTCTGAAGAGAGGGAATTTGCATCTCCCACTAATTTCATTCAACCCTGAGGAGATTTCTTCCTACTATCCCACCCCCAAACTCAGTTCTGTTAGCCTCAAGCATTTATTTAAAGATAGTTTAGGGATCTAGGATTTTTAAAAGTGAAGAAAGAATCTAAGATAATGAAGAGAAATTTGTGGGAATATCTTAATAGCTTGCATCTTTTGAAAATGTCACCTTAGGATATTGCCGATGATTGGGGACAGAAAAGGTCCAGAATGTCAACCATTAGGTGTAAATAACCCTCATCCTTAGTGGACTCAGTGGTGGAGATGGGCAAAAGTGAAAGTGACTTATAAGAATGAGTCGAGATAGGACCATCTTCAGCTCTGAGCTCCTAAGAGTACCCGGTGGGCCTGCTTCAGCACATTCCTTAGGAACCAGCCGGTTCCTGCAGCTGCGCCTAGGAGTGGGCCCTGGCTAGCTTACAACCTTATACAATTCCAGACCTGTAAATGTCATGGGAATACTTACATTGTTAAGGAAAGACAGACAAGAACAGAAGTAGAAGAGATGCAATGTTTTTCCTGAATATTCTCTGTCTACAGTTGTTTAAATCCATGGATGCTAAACCTGCAGACCTCTGTTGATCTAAATACCCCTGGGAAACCCTTCCCAGAACCCAGCATCCCCTTTTCTATGGACATCTTTGGGCCAACACCTGAACTCTGACCACCTTCTCTTTGCCTTTGTTTCTTCTTCTTTGGCAAAATGTAAGTCCCTTAAGTCCCTGATGAGACTGGTGAGAAATGAGGCCATGGCGAGACAGAATGTGACAGAAAGAGCACACAGCAAAGGGGTTTCTTTGGCTTCTTTATTGACCTCCCTCCATTCAGGAAGGGTCTGCTAGAAAGGCAGAAGGGTTTTCTGATACAGATTCAGCTCAATGTGTGTGTGAGAAAAGGCGAATGTGAGGCATTGGATGAGGTCCAAATTGTCCACAGTCAAATGCATCTGTCTGTCTGCATGGAGGCTGCATCCTGTGGGCGATGTGGCCCAGGGATCTGGGGAGGATGCTTCAGGGACAGGTGCCAAAGAGGCCAATAATTCCATCAAGGGGTCCAGGGAGTACAATGGGACCTGAGGGCACGGAGCCAAGTGTGGGCCTCCCTCAGAACAATGGTGGCCACGCTATCTGTCACCGGATGCTTGTCCCTGCCATGTTGCTTTTCTGAGCCCCGGGGTCCTCTTCTTTTCATTGTTTTGTTTTTTGTTTAATTGTTGGTTGGCAAAATAGGGTAAGGCACTGCTCCGTGAGGAACTTGCTTGGACCTGACTTTTCTGTTTGGGGAGTTAAAATCTTAGCCAGACCAACATGGCACCCACCCATCTGGGTCATTGTGGGGTGTTCAGTTAAGCCCAGTCAGTACCAGCTTCAAGGAGACCAAATGAGCATTAACTTATAGTCGTGGATAGTACTGCTTCCCCGTATCTCTCCCTTCCTGAGGCAGGCTTCGAAGTGTCTTGCTGGGTTTGAAACTGCGTTCTACACTTACTTGCTGAGCGACTTCTGGGGAGAAAAAATCCCTTAATCTCTCTAGGTCTCAATTTGCCCAAACAGAACCTAATATTACCTGTTGGGGGATTAAACAAGATGAAGTGTGTCAGACGCCTCGCAGGGTTTCTGTCAGGCGGTGAACTTTCAATGGATGCTGGCTCTTGCCATTGTTCTCTTAGCTGCAAGCATCTATGCACATGGCCGATCAACCTCTCCCTCCAGTGCTTTGCTTTCAGACCTGCTCTTTTCACTGACCTCTTTCATGATCCTTTATAAAGCACCGAATTCCATAGCTGCCCAACACTATCTCCTCTGATTTGTCTCTGCACTTTTTACAGTCTCAGACTAATTTATCTCTGTATTAGTCTGTCCATCCATCCACTCATCCGTCCACCCATCCATCTACCCTTCCATCTCCACTCAACTTGCTGTCTAGCCATTCATCCATTCATCATTCATCCAGCTGCTGTTTCTATCTGGTCTGTGCTTTTTCTCTAGAATAAGAGCTGACAGAAGAGAGAGATTTCCATCTACTTTTTTCTCTGCTGTATCAATAGCACTTAGAATAGTACCTAGCACTTAGTAGACAGTAAATATCAAATAGTTATAATGTATGCCATTATTTTTCTTCAAGTTGGGGCTTTGTGATGTAAGATTTAGTTCAGATCATTAGATTCACATACTAACCTGAGAGCTAATTACAATAATTTCCATCCATGAACATCCATATTTCCATCCATGTACATCCATACGTACATATATATGTTTATATGAAGTATTATATTGTAGCATATACACGTAAATATAAGAATCAAAATGTTAATTTTAATGATAAATGCTGTTGGCATTTTAATAAGGGATTGTGCTTTCTGATCTGTATTATTTTCTTCTATTTGTTCTTGTTTTTATTCTGTCTTTTATTTCTAATTTCTTAAGGAAAGGTATGAGGGTACTTCATAACTTTCTTCTTTTCTAATAAATGTTCTTGGTGTTAAAAAATTAAAAAAAATAAATATATGCATGTATATTTTTGCACTGTGTTGGTGGACTGTTCAATGCAGTAGCATACTAACCAGTCCCATGTTTAGGACCACAACTCTAAAATATCCATTCCTCCAGATGCAGGAGCATTACCTGTTTGGGAATTGACCTTGACTGATAAAGGATGTCTTGTTTCCAAGGTCATGCCCCTCCCAAGGGCAGCTCCCATCGAATGACTGGCAAATGCAAAGGTATAAAGGCCTGACCCAGTTGTTCCAACTCAGAACAATGTTGATGGGCAGTCAGGCCTCTGCTCGCAGTGCATCACTGCCTGACTCCTCCCTCTCCTAGTGTTGCTGCCTTCACCCTGTACACATGTTGCTCCCGAAGCTTTCCAGAGCAAGCTTTCTGCATCTGAATCTCCATCTGCTTCCCACTGATCTGCAACACTGACTTTATTTTCACTGTGGAAACTTGGTATTTTTTGCATATGTGAATTTCAAACTTCATTTCACATGGAGACCCCGTCATACGATCATTCAAGGCTATAGTTCTTCCCATGGTGATGCTACGTCATTTTCTTAATCTGAGACTGATTTTTCCTTTTCTTCCAGCCAACAAACACTGAATATCTCCATATACCAGGCACTCTGCTAGACTCTTTAGATGAAATTGGATCTATACCTGCTTTTTCCATCACAAAAAGTATGTTACTGTTACTAGACACGATATTCCCTGTCCTGAATTGTAAAGAGTCACTCATTCATTATGATCCAAATTTTACAAAGGAAGTTTCCATAAAACAAAATATTTTATTCCATACCACTTCCTATAAAAGTTTCTTTAGATCAACTCAGGAAAGTGATTATGTCCAACTATCATTTAACTAAAAAAATGACTTGGGCCATTCCATGTATTCTGTCTCTTCTTTTTGTTTCCTTAAGTTTTAGAGATTTGTCTTTGATGGTCATTCAGAGCTCCCTTGTTTTTTTCTATGTCTAACCAGTAAGCAGGCAGAATTTTTATTTGTCTGTCAATTTATTTAATCATCCAACAAATGTTTGCCAAGGACTTCGAAGGTCAGAATGTATTTTCAGTTCTGAACAAGACCAATGTTGTCTATATCTTTAAAGACATAAGACTCTAGTGAGTAAGTCAGAAGATAAACCAGAGTGCAAATACAAGAATGAAGTTTTTTTCATGGAGATGTTGTAATAAAATGAATCAGGATAAAAGACAGTGCAGAGAAGAGCCTAAGTAAAAAAAAAAAACCAAAAAACAAAAAACAAAAAAACTAACTAATGAATAGAACTAACTGATCAGGAAAAGTCTCTTTTAGGAGGCAACATTGAAACTGAAAAGATGAAGATGAAATGAGCCAAATATGGGAAACCCATAGTGATGAACATTCTCAGGGAAGTTAAACAGATGCCCACAGTCTAACACTGAAGGAAGTGTATCTTTTCAATGACCAGGTAAAAACCAGAGTGATGATAACTACAGAAAGCATGCTACAGTTATGGTCTGACTGTGTCCCTCAAGGGTTACACATTCTGGGCTTGGTTCTTGTAGTGGATTGGTAACTGGTGGTCCGCTTGTAATACCAGCTGAACTAAATCAGCATGGTACTGAGTGTAGATGGCCCACCTGAGGACTGTTGCCAGCATAAAAAGGAGACCTGGAAAGGAAAAATAGTGTTGTGGATTCTCCTAAGCATTGTTGTTGTTTGGAGCTGTTAGTTCGTTTGGAGCTGTTGGTTCTCCTGGAGGAGCTTGTCATGCTGGCTCCCCTGATATAAACTCAGCTCTTATCATTGGAGGAGCTCAGGTCCTTGTTGCTGAGAATGGCTGCGGTTCATTTTGGGGGAGCTCTGGTCTTTACTTTGAAAAGCATCATTTCTCGGCTCTGGAGGGGAAGATGTGTGCTGTTCAGTCTTCAGCAGAAGCTTGTCATGCTGGCTTCCTGATATGAACTCAGCTGTTCTCATCATTGGAGGAGCTTGGGACCTCATCGTCGCTGAGGATGGCTGTGGTACTTCTCAGGGGAGCCCTGGTCCTTACTGTGAGCATTGCTTCCCGATCCAGTGCAGAACCCTCAACCCACTGACACAGATCCTTCATCCCACTGGTGCAGACTTTCTGGCTTCCACCACTGACCTTTGGGCCTTCCCATTGCAGATCCATGAAATAGACAACATGAGTCATTGTCATAGGCTCTAGGCCTCCAGCTGGACTTGTGGGAGGCACTGTCACGGGCTCTTGGTTTTCAGCTGAACTCATACATGTTATTGTCATGGGATTCAGGCCCTCAGCTGGATTCTCTAGGTCTTTAGTGTGTGGACAGATTTCCTGCACTTTTTGTATTTGACTCTGGGTGAAAAGCATAAAACACTACTATAAATTACGTGTCCTGCATTGTCTTGTTCTTGCAACCCCTGACTACAACAGTTCTCAAGTGTGGCAATGTTGGGAGGTGGTGTAGGTTTGAAAAAACCTGGTGACAAGTCCTTAGTGGGTTGAGGGAATTAAGGGGATTTCTCAGAAGCAAGCAGTTACAAGAGTGAGTCTGATCCTGGAATCCCTCTCTAGTTTACTGCTTCCAAGTATGACCTCTCCTCCTGCTTGCATCTTTGCCATCTACCACGTTGTCTTAGTCACTTTCTTTGTTGCTGGACACCCATGACTTAAAGGAGGAGAGGTTTATTTTGGCTCACATTTCAGATCATAGTTGGCTGGCTCCAACACAGGAAGGGCATGATGGCAGGGTCTGCTATGGAGGAAAGCTGTTCATCTCACGGCCGCCAGGAAGCAGAGAGGGAAGGGAGGAGTCAAGGAGAAAGATATACTCTTCTAGGTCATCCCCCAGCCAAAGTGACTCACCTCTTCCAATCAAACCCCACTTCCTAACAGCACATTCAGATATAGATTCATCAATGGACTAATCCACTGATCCATTCACATTACAAAAGCCCCATTTCTGAGCACATGAGAGCTTGTGGGGATATACTAGATCTAAGCTGTAGCATGAGGTATATGAAGCCAGAGTGGACAATTATAAGAGCCTGCACCATGCTGTTTGTTCTTTCACCATCCAATACTTTGTACTAAATAAGCCTCTTTTCTTTCACAAAGTTATTTTCTGTGGGTATTTCAGTATAGTTATGTAAAGTGGAGGAAAACAGAGTATGTATCTATTATTGAAGGAGCTTATCTGAACCACCTCTCATTCTATGACAAATATTCAGTGGGACTTCCTCTCTCTGCAAAATAAATTTTGAAATTCTTTCAAAATTCATTACTCAATAAATATATGTATTAAGCATTCACTATGCACAAAAGTTAACAGACTAAGCAAAGCTGGCATAATATCTGCTTTCATTGAGTTTATAGCCAATGAAAGACATAGAAACTATTTTGAAAAAATTGGTTGAATTAGCTAACATTAGTATCTGACAAGCAAATACTGTTCTGAGTCTTCTATTTGCCAATGGTCCAGCTCAGTCTCCCCTCAAAGTCTGCTTCTCACTAAGGCAAAGAATACCGTTGATCCAGGAGAATATAGATAATATCATCTGTAGAAGCTCATTGGTCTTTGGGTTTATTTTAGTCACGTGCTTAGCTCACATTCATCATTCCTGTACATCATTTGTTAGATGCTGTCTCTTGAAGTTCCCATCCATACCACGGTGGCATCTCAAATAAAGTGTTTTTCTTTCTTACTCCTCTGAGTCTATTTTAAGGTAAATGGCTCCTCTGAAGAGGCCAATGACTGCAATTCTCACTTAACTCAATACAGTCTTCATCTGTTCATCCAGTGCATAGGTTCTTATCTCCATCCCTGTTTAACATTTGCTCCTCATTATAATTTTTGAGCTTTTCCATTGAAAAGATTTTATCAATGTATCTTTCTTCCACCTTCTCCTAATTCTGTCATCTTTGGGAATGTCTCTATTTAGAATATCATCATCCTAACTGGCATTGTCATCTGCTCATTTGGAAAGAGATAAACTTTTTCAACAGAGAGCATCAGATAGAATAGGAAGAGCTCCACATGGGAGTCAAGGTGTTTTGAGTTTTAAATGTCATGTGTTAAGTAGACATATGGCCATGGGCAAAGTAGAAAATGTTATCTGAGCCTCACTTTTCTGATTTGCAAATGGGCATCAGGGGCAGGATTAGGGATGTAACTATACTGAAATACCCACAGAAAATAAGTGCAAAATTTAAATAGATGCCCCCAAACTCAACCCTCAAGATCAATAATGTTTGAACATACCATTTAATAAAATTGAAAAGTAATGTTTGAACATACCATTTAATAAAATTGAAAAGTAATGCACAAAAGCCACTGTGAACACAACTGGAAAATTTTAGGTAAAGACAGGATCTGATACGGCTGGGGCTGGGGTGAGGAGAGTGAGTCCAAGCAATGCAAATGCAAAGTGCCCCCTTCACTTTTGCACTGGAAGGCTGGAGTCTCATGCTCCTAACGATTCCTGCCCTCATACACCTGAGTACCTTACTTTATGCATCTGTCATGAAAATCCATCCGGATAAACCAGGAAAGAGCTTGACATAGTTACTTGTACCCACATGAACTATTTCTGTCCTCCTCTTCCCATCGTTGGCATTCTCATCTGCTCAGATGTTGCAAAATAGAGGAAGATGAAAGTGAGCCTTGACAGTACTTACTCACCAGCTCCTGTAAGCCCTAGAACACTGGTCTAGCCAAAGCTTCTAAGTGCTTTTTCTTTCATATGGATCTTTCTTTCTCTCAATACAATGTTGGCAGCACATTTATTTACTCTCTGCAACAAAACGGCTGCAGTCCTCGGCTGGGACGCGCTCTGGCTCCATAAGACTTACCCAGACATCGTCTAGATCTATGACTTGAAACTGTTCCCATCAGCCTCCCTCCCTTTGAAAACCATGGCATCGTGCACACTCATCACCTCGCATCCCGTGCCAAGTTCTTGCTTTATGTGCGCAATTTCAGATCCATCCAGTGCTTGGGCAAGAGGCCTAATACGAAATCCTAAGTATCTTCTTGGCTCTAGTTCCCACCTTGGTGCTGTTGCCAACCTCTTCCTCCCCAACAGTGTTCTCTGTCCTTACTCATATGGAGGAGGAGGGGTTTCTAAGCTTCCAAGTGTGGACTCACACTTCTTTGTGATCACATGGCTGCCCTAAAACCACAGAGTGCTCCTTGTAGCGTCTCTCCTACTGAAGCGAGGTGACTTCAACCTGGAGTCCAGAGAGCTGGCCAAATGTTTTTATGGACAGGCAGGAACACTCGGCCAACAGATCGGCCTAGCTGGAAGGATATTTCTAGAGGACAGCGATAGTGATGGAGGTGGGGAGCATAGGAGAAGGATACAAAGCTAAATCTTTTAATGGGAAAATTTACAAGTTTAGCTGATAGTAAGTGGCAAAATGAAAATAGAAGGCTCTAGGCACTGAACAGATGAGTGAGGAGCCCACTGTGTCAAATGAGGCTTTCAGAATACCAAGTGGTCGGTGTCATCCTGAAACCAGCTATTCTTTTGAAACAAACCAGGGAAGTAGGAAAAGAGAGCACTTTATTAGGATGCTACCATGGTATCAATGAAAGTTTCGTTTAATAAATGATGTATAAGGGTGGTCTATGGGAATGAAGAATGTAGTTCAAATAGTTTCAAAGACCAATGAGTTCCTGCATATGACATTTGTTTGGTTTTTACCTGAATATAGGTTATTCACACAGTACTTACTTTCTTTCCTACATGCTAAGGAACATCTGAATCAAGTAGTTAAATTATACTTGTCTAAAATTGGTCCACTGCCATTCTTTCAAAATTATTATACAGATTTAATGCAATCCCAATCAAAATACCACTTGCCTACCTCACAGAGCTAGAGAAAGCATTCCTGAAATACATCTGGAACCAGAAAAGACCTAGAACAGCAAAGGCAATTCTGGGCAACAAAGGGAAGTCAGGAGGCATCACAATCCCCGACTTGAAACTATACTACAAAGCTACTGTGATAAAATCAGCATGGTACTGGAATCAGAACAGACCTGAAGATCAGTGGAATAGATTAGAAGATACAGCCACAACTACAAACACACTCAGCCACTTCATCTTTGACAAAGGGGCCAAATATGTACATTGGAAGAAAGACAGCTTCTTTAACAAATGGTGCTGGAAAAACTGGCTTTCTATATGCCGTAAACTAAAACTAGATCCATGTCTATCACCATGCACTAAAATAAAGTCAAAATGTATCAAAGATCTGAATATTACAACAGAGACACTAAACTTACTAGAAGACAGAGTAGGTAAAAATCTTGATGACATAGGAGTAGGCAGAGAGTTCATGAACAAAAATCAAATTGCACGGGAAACACTTCCCAGAATCAACACCTGGGATCTCATCTTACTAAAAAGTTTTTGCATGTCAAAGGAAATCTCCAACAGAGTGAAAAGAAAACCCACGAATTGGTAAAATATCTTGGCCAATTGTCCATCAGACAAAGGACTTCTATCTAAAATGTATAAAGAATTAAAAGAAATCAGGCGGCTAAAATTCAAGGACCCAATCCAAAAATGGGCATCTGAGATGAATACACACTTCTCAGAGAAAGAAATACAAATGACAAATAAATATATGAAAAAATGTTCAACATCAATGGTCATTCAGGAAATGCAAATTAAAAAAACACTGAGATTTCATCTCACTCCAGAAAGAAGGGCCAAGATTAAAAAATCAACCAACAACAAATGCTGGAGGCGCTGTGGGGAAAAAGGAACTCTTCTCCACTGTTGGTGGGAGTGTGGACTGGTGCAACCACTGTGGAAGTCAGTGTGGAGATTCCTCAAGAAGCTAGAATTAGAGATCCCATTCAACCCAGCTATCCCACTTCTGGGCATTTTCCCAGAAGAACTGAAAACATCATACCACAGTGATATCTGTGCAGCCATGTTTATAGCAACCCAATTTGTAATAGCCAGATCTTGGAAACAACCCAAGTGCCCATCAATCAAAGACTGGATAAAAAAGATGTGGTATTTTTATACAATGGAGTACTATTCAGCTATTAAGAAAGATTGCATTGAGACTTTTATAAGTAAATGGACACGACTTGAGACCATACTCGTAAGTGAGATAAATCAGACCCACATGTGTAAATACCATATTGTCTCCCTAGTGTAAGAAATGGAAAAAGTATATATGATCCAAAATCTATAATAAATACTGTATAAGGGTAAAAAACAGCTCAAAGAGCAAAAGTAATTGGGAAGGGAAAAGGGGGAAAGAGGGAAGGGAAAAAGGAAAAGATATGAATCTGTGTATATATATATATATATATATATATATGCATATGTAAGATAATTAAAACGAACACATTGTTGAATGTATTCATTATTGAGAAAGAACAATTAATCCTCATACGATTAGATCAATTTTACTTGTCTATATCTGTTAATGTAAACAACCATTTTAAAGATAACGATACACAATATTGCAACCATTGTCAAGTTTCTATCATCCTGTTTTGTAAACCTGTAATGTTATGGCTGTGCATTTACTCTAGTCATTTTTTGTCTCTTTTGCTTTTTGTCTTTGTTATATGTGTCTTTTTTTTCTCTTAAATAAAATAAAATAAAATAAAATAAAGTAAAATAAAATAAAATTGGGCCACTGAAGGATCCTCAGAGCTCTGGATTAGGCATATACTACCCGGAATGGAAGAACTGGGGAAAAGTCATGAACTTGGAGTAAGTCTCACTCAACTACTTGTCTGTCTTTTATTAGCTGGGTAACTTTATGTAAATTCCTTAAAACTATTGAGCTTCGGTGTGGGATGCATTAACATCCAGTCCGCTACTCAGTTTCCATCAAGAACACTCCATGCATGCACAGATTCTGCTATAACCTTAAAAGTTGAAAGTTCAATGGTTTCAATTCCATGGCCCCCAAAATCTTAGTAGGAAACTTGTAATAACACAGGCAGAGCTACTGCTCCCGAGAAACTCAAACATCAGACAAATTAGCAAACCCTGGAGGGAGAGTGTCCAGTAAGAGTAGAGGTATATACAAAGTCCTGCGGAAACTCGGGAGATGGGTGGGATAAGAGAACAATTCCCAGAGGAGAAACTTCCTGATCTAAGCCACAGATTTGAGGTTGTTAGGAGAGAACTGAAATTTAAGGACGAAGACATGGATCAGATGCCTTTTTTTTTTTTTTCTGTTGCTATGAGTAGGCCATCAACTAGAGGGCTTTGCAACTCTGACAACCTCCTTCCCTGTTCCTTTGTGGTGTTGTTTGATTATTGAGTTTATTAAATTCTACTTTTCTTTCTTCCCAGAGAAAGGGACCTTGAAAAGCATGACACATCACACATGGGATTTGCATTAAACAGAGCAGATGAACTGTGGGATTCTAAGGAATGCAACTAGAATATGGTCCCATGATATCTAGGTCAGGAAAATGGAAGATAACTTTGGTGAGGACGGTGCAGATTTGAGTAGCTGTTTCAAGTCACATGGTGAAGAGCCAACAGATCTGGGATGGGGCTTAGCACCTTATGACCCAGAGATCATATCTCCAGCCACAACATTATGTAACGAGGAACGGTGAGGTGCTTTCGTTATTAGTGATTCTAGGCTCTGGCTGACAAGTGCGTTACTTGGAATAGGGTGCGTTTGTACACTGAAAAACTGCTGACTGCGACTGTGTTGTAACATGTTGGTTCTCATGTCTGTACTTCTAATAGATTACAGGCTTCCTGAGGTCAGGTGTGTAAACTATTTCATTAGAGACCAGCATAGTTGTCGGTTTTATGATAGTCATTTCTACCACTGAGAATAATCTATTTCCATCACAGTTGTCTGGGTTTCATCTTACAAATGCTGATCTGTGGACTTCACCTTAGCCCTACTGTATTAGTCAGGGTTCTCCAGAGATTTATGGATAAATGGAGATGTAGTGTGAGAAACGGACTCACAAGACTACAGAGGCTAAGAAGTCGCATAAAATTAACCATCATGTCTACTGAATTAGAATGTTCAGGGATTCGAAAGGTCTATTAGAGTTCCTTTGTCATTTTTATGCTTAATAAAGAGCACAAGGGTTGCAGGGACTCGGTGATGGGGGGTGGGGAGACAGAAGATGAAATCGTGTCCCCTTTGTCATTTCAGAACTTATGGATCAATGGGAGACTCACCCAAGACATGGAGAACAGAGTAAGAGCAGGAGTCCGTGGGTGGGACACAGAATGTAGGAGTGGGAAGGGGTCTGTGTACTCACACTTGGGGTACCTGTGAGCCACAGGGAATGTGGAGATTGCTGCAGGTCAGATCCAAAAGGTCATCTTCACAGGTGTCCCTCAGTACATGCCAGTGAGAAGATCAGTGCCCGGCTAGCGCATTTGACAACACTGAGGCCTCAGTGGAGTCATTAACATGGTCCATAGGATTTACCTCCATTTCTCTTGTGCTTTGTGTTTGATATGCTGTCTAATTTGACCCTAATCCTCCATCGGTCCTCATGAAGGGACGTGCCTGCCGTGCCAACTGCCTTGGAGCAGCTTCAGCATTAAGAAGCTTGGAACATGGAAATGTGAGACAAAACCATCTTTCCAGAGAAAGCCACCTGGAAGTGTGTGTGTGTGTGTGTGTGTGTGTGTGCGTGTGTGTGTGTGGTGCTATATTTGTATTTATGTTCAAGGATGTGCTAACCTTGTCTCTTAAGACATTCCAATATATCAGCAACAATTCACCATGACAGGAAGCCAAGGACTCTGTTGTATGGGGTTTGATCTCTCAAATATTTCAATCACAGCACAGTCATGACCTCTGCATCTGTGCACAATTATGAGAATAATAATAATAACATCAGTCTCAAAGGGTGATAGAGATCAAATGAGAAAATCCACTCATGTAAACGACGGATCTGTCACAAGTGCTGATGAGTGTAAGGTTCACAGTTCTCCAGAATTACTCCATTGTGCTGAGTCAGCCCCACCAAATCTTCCTAACAAGTCTAAATAACAATTTTCATCCCATTTTCAATGCTGGAGAGAGCCTCTCTGTTTTAGTTAGGAAGGCGTGGTTAGAATGGATACAAACTTTGGTTGCTTGATACAACAGAACTTCATTTATTGCTCTGCAAATTTCACTGTGGTGGCAGCAATTCTAGGACAACGTTCCCCTATGTGTGTACTTGATTTTCACCATCTTGCCCTCTTATTGGCGGTTCTGCAGGTCTTTAGAGGGAACAGAGAGAGGTGGAGGTGGAGGTGGAATTGGAGTTGGAGCTGGAGCTATAAAAAGAGATGGAATGGGGATCGAGACAGGGCTGGGATGGAGGTAGAGATAATGGTGGGAACAGGCATGAGGGGTAGAGAGAGATAGATAGGGATAGGGAAAGAGGGAGAGAGAGGAAGGAGTTTGAGAGGGTTCAGGGCCATGTCTGGTTAATTTTCACTTGGGTGTGACACCTCTCAGGCCTGCCCACAGCCTATTGGCCAGAGCTGGCAACAGGGCTGCCCCAAACCAGAAGCTGGGGGGGGGTGCTGGAGCAAAAAGAGGTCACAATTCTGTCACAGTCTGCTCCCCCCAGCACCCCCACACAATCCCTCCACAACACCACTACCTCTGCTCACTGACTCCGCCGTCCCCTCTCCCACCAGGTTCACCCTTCTGTGTGGGGACGCCGGGCATTCCCGAGGTGTGTCGTGAACTGTGTCACCTGTTCCTCTGCGCTCAGCTCTTCCTTCTAGGGGGATGCCGTCTTTCTCTTCAGTCCTCTGGGAAGCTCTTGGGACTCCTCGAGGTCTCAGTCCCTTGAAGGACTGCTCTTTTAGGGACTGTGATCTTTTGTGACAAAGCTCTAAAGGAAATTCCAGCATTTTCCTACAACTACCTCACTACTATTTGTCATTCGCACAGGTAGGGGTTTGAGTCCCAAATCTCCATCATCATTAGCTCGAAGCCTCACTTTGGAGTGACCTTAATTAAAATTTAAAGGTCATAGAACATACATTGTCCTGTTAATTAGTCTTCTATACGACATCATCTGTGCACCTGGGTTATATGGCCACCATATATCTTGAGGGAAAAGATAGAGCCATTCTAGACATAGCCGCATGTAATTTTGCCTAATTTTCCAGACACACAAAAAAAGAAGCATGTCTCTAAAATTTCTCCATGTGTATCTCTGATAGAAAAATACATATGAAATAATTTTTGGAAAATATCATTCCTTTTGAATAAACCTGCCAACTTATTAATTTTTCATAATTAAACCTAACTGCAGTTGATTTTAATTATATTTTATTGTAGAACTATGGAAAATCTCACTATTTTGAAGGATTTTAAAGATTTATATGTAAGCACAACATTAAAAATATATATTATATCCTCATGTTTGGCTTTAACTTATTGTGCCAAGCCTCTGAAAAAGTTTCTTGGTTTTTTTTTGATGTTGGTTTCATATTTATATTTGGGGGTTCAGCTGAATTTTTTAGTCCCTCTCAGTATTTTGGTACTTTAAGCCCAATTTTCCTTAACTTCAAAACTATAATGAATCATACAGAAAAGAAGGTAATACCATTGACCAGAGGTTCAGAACTTATTTTGCTAATTGTTTTTTTTTCCAGATGCTCCAAACAGTGCCACTAGAAATGTATACATGTAGCAATTATGGATTTAGTGTGTAGCATATCTAGTGTGTAGGTTCATAAAAGATTAAAACATATCGTACTTTTCACTTGGTTCATATCAGTTTGGCTTGTTTTTCTGTTTTCACTGTTAAGTTCCTCAAGCCAAGAAAGAACTACACTACCCTGCTGGTGTGAGCCTTGTCATAGTGACCCGAGTGTATTAAACAGAATGATTTCCCCAAGGGCATGTGGATAATTTAACCAACAAAATAAATGTAGTCTTTCTACTTTCCACCGAGACTATAAACACACAGTCCTTATTATCTCAAGAGGTGATACAAACAGTCCATGTTTTTTTTTTTTCTTTTTTTTTTTTCTTTGTACTCATGGTTGAAACCAGGGCCTTCACGCTGAGCTACCTCTCCAGCTCCTATTTTACTTTTTATTTTGAAAAAGGGCCTCTGTAGCTTGCCTAGGCTGGGCTGGAACATCTAATCCTCCTGCTTCAGCCTTCTAGAGTGCTGGTATTACAAGAATGCACCAACATGCCTGGCCCCATTATTATATTCTAAGGAGTTTAGGGCAGCAGTGGTGAACCTATGGCATCTGTGGAGAAGCAGGGTGTTTGTATCATTGACAGCTCTAGAAGATTCACCATCACCAATTCAGAGGAAAGTGCAGAAGCCACAGAATGTCATATCCTCTGCTAAGAGGTCATGTCAGTGACAATGAAGATGAACTTGTGGTATTTTCAGTCCTCTCAAGATTCCAAATTTCTTGATGGCAAAAATCTGACAGTTGACCTTCCCTTATTCATTCTGCAAATATTTATGGACTACCTAACATGCTCAGCACAGATCTCAGCAAATAAACCCTTAATTAACACTTCTCCTTCCCAACCATCCCTTCAAAGGAGCTAAAGCAATTTCTCAAATCATGGAGAAGATCTTGGTATGCTATTACCTCATTCCATCTTTGTAGTCAAGAAACCCCAAATGGAAAGGTAGGTAGGTGTCAGGATGGGGACAGGAGTCATGCTTGGTGACTCAGAAGTCAGACCATTGAACCAGCAGAAAATAACCCTCACAATTAGCATCCTGTGCTTCATCTACAAATATTACTCACAACACATCTCCACCATACCAACATTGTCAGCTGACCCAAAGAAAAGGCACAAGCAGGTGTCATGGTGACCTAGCGTCTCCATGCCAATGCTGTCTGCTCCAGCACCTCAGAATGTTTAATGATATAATGTCTTTGTGGTAAGATAAACTAGTGTGGAGTGACTTTTTTATGATGTATTGGACAGCTACTAGGCACAGGTTACCAGGAAGTGGGCTTGTTAAACTCGGTTTAATGTTCCAAGGAGAATACATTGGTAGAGACCATGCAGCTATTGCCGGGGAAGGGATTTAGTGCACTTCCTGTGGATGGGTGGAAAATGGCCAAGCAGTGGAAACAATGCACTAGAACTTGTTAATGAATTAAACCCTATTGATTGGTTAGAAAAAAAAAGTTTAGATTGGAAGACTAGTGAGAAGCCCCGAAAGGTAGAAAACCCACAATAATTAGTTTGGACAGTTTTTGTTGTTTGCATTTTAGGTATCGGATCAATAAAGCAACATTAATAATTAAAGATCAGGATAAATATACCAATTCCAGATTATTAGAGCTTTGAGCATTAAATTGCTCGTGCCAAAGGCTTTTTTAATAGGCTCTAATCTCCCCAGATGTACTAAAGAGTTGTAATGTGACTCTGTAAGCTATGGATTCAGTGAGAAATACAAGTCCTTTCTAGATGGAGACAGTTAAGGGCCCCTGGGCAGGCACCCAGTGAGGCTGTTCCAGGAAGGAATAGGTATGGCTCAATCAAAAGAAATGTATCTTTTGTGTTCTCAAATTTAGTTAGTGGCTCACAAAACATTATGTGTGTGTGTGTGTGTGTGTGTGTGTGTGTCTGTGTATGTGTAGAACTTTGTGTTCATTAGAAGGTGGCTGACTTCTGCCAGGAGAGATCAAAGTTTGGAAAGGGAAAAGGAAGAGGAAGACCTGATTGAGACTTTACTGGTACAATGGTGCTAGAGTTCTAACTCCGCAGGTGGCATTGGGTGGACACTGGAGGTGCAGAGACAGAGCAGACCCTGCAAAGAACAACATATGACCAGCCAGGAGGGCATTTGAGAAGCAATGCTTGATTGTAGGGAGGAGCTATAACTTTCCCTAAGGCTGGAGAACAGAACATGAGACCAAACGTGGTCTTAGTCCAAAAACACACCAATTTCACACAGCCACATCCCGTGAGGAAAGAAGTCTGTGGTTTCACCAGGTCAATGGGGATAGGGACGTTTTCTATCCTGAAAAGTCAATCCTGTCTGAATCCTCATTTCCTGTGGAGTCTTCTGTCTGGATTTCCTGAAGGTCTCTTCCCACTGGGAAGGAAGTTGACTCTGTCCATGTCGGTCTGGTCTCAGGCCAAGAACATCTCATGCTTAAAAATAAAAGACAAACCCACACCCATCAGTATTTATTCCGGTCCTTGCTTTGTTGTTTCATTCTCCCATCATCCTTTATTGTTTTCCTTTTCCCCCTATTAGCAAATGTGTATCATCTGATACTCATTCATTCATTCATTCATTCATTTTTTATTTCTTTTAAATTACCAGTCCCTGATTTTTCTGTAATGTCTGTCCTCGTTACCTGACTACATATTTATTAAACTAGCCTACAAGTATGATTACTGATGTGTTGTTCTCATATGTATTCATAAAGCCTTCAAGTTGAAAAAGTTTTGGAGATCATGCATATAATATTTTCTAAGCATCACTTTCTGTCCATCCCTTCCCCAGCTCCAGCAAGCATCCTGCAGAAAGTGTCCTTGGAAGTGATGCATACTAATATGTTCCTATGAAGTCTTGATGCCATGTTTAACTTTGTTTGATTCGATTTTTCCCAAATTTCCTTGACCAGGAAGTCTTTACTTTCTCTCTTTATATTTTTCCGTAACAACTCTTAATATCAGAAATGCATTATGGGGAAAGATGATTTCACTAGACATCCTCATTCAATGAAGACAGCTCCTTTTCAGCGTTCCTGATACGTTATCATCCATGTCCAATTCCACTGTGATGCATCACTACCTCTCAAGGAAGTCTCTTTTCATTTCTAGAATTAATTACTATGGTAGCGTGCCTTACAATTTTTGCCACTATTGCTTCTTCTGGTTTTAATGCTCTGCTAACTGTGCGTGTGTATTATTTCAAGATAGTTTTCATGGCCCTCTTCAGCATCGATTCTTTCACCTTTTTTTTCCCCCCAGACCGTGGACCATTCTCCACTTTTCTAGAGACACACAGATGACCACTTCTCTGAATATTCTTCAACCTGACTAAATACTCCTGGAACTGTAAAAGACAAGCACATTTCTTTCTTGACTACTCCTCTTTCTGAAATGTTCTTGGTTGAAACACAAGAACTTGTTCACTTTGAGCCTGTTAATTTTGATGTTATTCATTGGGCTGATTACCAAAGAGAATCACTCTTCCTTTTATGTTACAGGCTCAATTTGTACTTGAGCATGTGTTCAATCTTATTTTAAATATATTTCCGACTGCTTTCAAACTCCTTAAATTACTTCCTTTTTCAACCTACAGACCTAGTTTTACATGATTAGCTTAATAATACATTATGTTTATTTTTCCTTCTAACCTTTCTACAATGTCTCATTAGAAAAATACTAAACTCAATTGTTTACTACATACAAGAAATCCACTTCACTCTTACAAAATCTCTCATTTATATGTTCATTTCTAGGATCTTCCACATTCATGAACTGAATCCTAGTCCACAATATTTAATTTACCCATAAAATTTCTTCTCCTCACTGCTCTCTCTGATCTTGGTATTGGATGAACCCTGGAATGCGTGGTTCTGACAGAATTGCAGGTTACACCCGACTTTGATCATCACAGACTGCTGACGGGGACAGAATGCTATCCTGGGCCAGGTACTGAGGAAGGGTTTTACATGTGATGTTTTACTTTCTCATTATAGCAACCTCCAAAAGGACAGGAGCGTAACAGGAAGGAAACTGAGTACAGTAGATGCTGGGAAATCGACTTGGAGGTGGTCTCATTCATAAGGGCCAAGTCAGGACCGAACCAATCTGGCTCCAGCATGGAGAACTCTGACTTGACAAATTATGCCTTAGTTGTGGTAAGTTTAACTGCAGTCTTCTATGTCTTGGGTTTTTATTTGGAGACTTGTTTGTAAAATGGGTCCTTTCCCTCTCTCTCTCTCCCTTACTCTCTCCTTCTCTTCCTCCTCCTTCCATTTCTTTCTTTCTCCACCTTTCCCTCCACCTCTCCCTCTTTTCCTCCTTTATTTATTCTATTGATGTATCATTACCAATCATCATAATCAATCTCTCTTCTTCCCCTCTCTTCCTTCTCATTTTGTCTCATAATAATATTATTGTACTCATTTCTTGTTTCCCTTTCTTTCTAAACAATACCTGTTTCCTTCAACACAGAAAAACCATGGTCCATAATGAAAAGGACTCAGAATAGAGTCTCAGGAGACTTGGATTCTTTCATCAGATTTGCTAACTGATCCCTGATCCTGGTTTTTAATTCCTAGACTAGTTTTCTGGAAGGAATTAAATAGACCACAAGCACTTACTATGTACCAGGCACTTGGGACACAGAAGCTTAAGATGTAGCTGCTATATATTGTGCTATACCATTTGCCTAATTCTATGACAATCATTTTACATAACCCTCATTTTATTTATCCTTTTCAGTAATAATCCTACTTGATAAAGTGTTTCATTCTCTTTTAACAAATAAGGAAAGCAATGGTCTTAGATGTTTCATATTCGTGTTCAGTAACCGATGGAGCTGAGAGGTCAACCAAATCTAATGGCCCAAATTCCTATGCTGTAAACCCCTGCATCGATGTGAATTACACAATACATGGTATATAAAGAGTTGTTATGGAATTGTATTAGTCAGTATTCTTCATGCTAAGACACAATATCTAACATGAAAATGTTAAAAGAGGAATTTAATTTAGTTCATGGTTTCAGAGGATTTAGTCCATGGTTGACAGGCTCCAAGGCAGGAACCTCATGGGGGAAAGGCATGGTAGAACAAAGATGCTCAATTTATTGCACCAGAGAGGAAGGGGACCAGAGGTCAGATATAGTATGCAACGTCATTTCTCTGAGACCCACTTAGACACATTCAAAAATTACGCTGCACCAATCCTCTGAGGACTCCCAAGCTTATCATAATGAAGCTTAACTATCACAAGAATAGACTTGGGCCATTCTGGATTAAGCAAAATTCAATCAGGTCACACTGGTAGTGACATTCATAATTTCAAATGAGGGACACATAACCCTACTGTCATCCTCTTCCTACAACACTACATGGCATTATTGCTGGTTTCCAAAAGAAAATTTGAAAATATCCCTGAGTTCACATTTAAGACTGTGTATGGTCCAAAGACATGAATAAAAATGCATACTTATGCTAAGTGACACTGCAATTGTAAATGTCATGCGTCCATATTTCATCTAAGGATAATTCATAACCAAGAGGCGGCAGCGTGCTTCAGGGGTGACGACAGTGGAACAATCCTTTACAACCAATTGCCGCCTTTTTAGTAATTAACAAGCCCTATATAGATTGAAAGGTCATTTCTTATCCCCTTTCTCTAACAGTCTCTAATATTTACCAAATAGAGTTGCATTGTTGGAAATGTCACAAGCTCTATGGCACAGGGGGTGATCCCATACAGTGATTCATGATGACTTAGTTCATTAAGAAAATTACCACTCATTTGTTTGGGTGCTAGCTCTCTTCTGCTCTCAAAGAATTCTCTTTGATTAGAAAAGTGAATTATGTTGACTTGTTTCTGTAGTGTAGGTGGCCTCTAATTAAAATGAAAAGATAATGTGTCTTAGCCTGCAGGATGTATTTCCTTTTCAATGACCATTAGAAGTTTCAATGCAAAAGTTGCGATGGCAAATGCAAAGCAATCATGGGATAAATTCTCATTCCAGTCACCACATCTCATCTGTGATACTAGCTCATCTTCAACCAGCAGGCATCACTGAGGACCACTTCTTTTCCCTCCCAAACTCTAACTCATCACCAGGTTATACCTAGTGAACCATCTAAACTTTAGTGAAATCTACCCCTTCCCTACAGTATTTCTGGAGTCAATATCCTATCCAGTGTCAGCAGGTGGCAATGGGGCTCACCATTACCACCATCACAGTGACCCAGCTGGTCTCCTTTCTCCAAACCACCCTTCACTCTCTTCCTTTCTCCACAGTTGCTCTCTCCTAGTGTGTCCTCTGGGCTTGCTACTTTGATTCAATGGACTTTAAGTCCTCACTGAAGCCAGAGTAATGCTTTGCAAACTACTGTTGGTAAAAGAGTATATACATTTCCTCTCAATACATTGTGGACCCAAATTCTTATAAAATGAAAAAAAAAAGCATGTGCTTGATTGTTGCAGCAATCAAAATACTAAGAAAGTTTATAAATGCTTATGCTTTCCTTCTTTCTCCATCATTGCCAGGTAAAAATCTTCGCAGTCTGCTAGTCTGAGGCTCACCTGGAGCTTCATCCATTTTTGGTTTGATTTACACTTAGCTTTAGAGATTTTAGAAATATATAAAGAAGAGCATGACCTTCCCCAACTCTGAGTTCCACTGTAGTATTATATAATAACACCAGCGGAGTGCCCAGGCTTTCCTGTTTGTATGGTTGTTCCTTCCTAGTGTGTCCTTGGGCCTTCCCGCTTAAATTAATATGGACTCAAAATCCTCAGAACACAGAATGACTGGACACACACCCTGCCCTTTGTCTGCAATGGTTTCCCTTGCTTCTCAGCCTGACTTTTTCTTCCTTTTTCCAAGTCTCATTTTAAATATCTCTTATTTAGTCCTGTGTCACCTCAGTGTCCTACCAGTATCACACTCATAGTTCAATTTTGGTGATAGATTGAAGATGGATAAAATTATCTGACACCTTTTATAAGTCAATGGATGCAACTAGAGACCATATTTGTAAGTGAAATAAATCTGATCCGCATGTGTAAACACTGTACTATCTCCCTGATGTAAGAACCGAAAGAGTAAATGAGATCTAAAAGTTACAATAGATATAGCGAAAGGGGAAAAAAAACACTCAAAGGAAAAGAACTGGGATGGAGGAAAGAAGAAAAGAAGGAAGGGTAAAGGAAAAAATGTGTGGATATATTATTACAAGATAGCAAGATAATTGTACTACTAACTCTAATTCATGGAAAGGAACAGTTAGTGCTCATATTGTTCACATGCCTGTATCCGCTAATCTGAGCAATTATTTTGAAGACAACCTTATGGAGTATAACAACCATTGTTAAATTCCTATCATCTTGTTTTGAAATCCTATATCGCTATTGGCTTTTTGTTGTTGTTATCATTTTGTTGTTGTTGTTGTTTGTTTGTTCTTTGAACTTTCTGTGTTTTTTCTCTTTAAAATAAAATGAAACAATTGAAAAAAAATAAATTGAAGGGAGGAGGAGGAAGTGTCCATGGTCTTCACCTTGAGATTGGCAGGTTCTGGGACTGCTGGTTCAGAGCATGGGACAGGAAGGACAGTTTTTAGACTTAATCTTTTTTATTGAGCACTTGCATCTTCTCTGTCTTGGAATTGACACTAAAATAGAACATCCAGCCTGTAAATTCTGAGTGTGCAGCCGGGAACACCAAGACATATGAACATCTCCCTGTAGTGAGGGAAGCCTCGCCAATTCTCCTGCCAGAGGAGCCCTCGAGGGACTCCAATCTCAGTGTCCATCTACCTCAGTAGGAGATCCCCAAGTGAGATCTGCCCAGGCAAACCCATCCACTGCAGGCCCATAGAGACAAGAATACACTGTGCTGTGTGGGAAATTTCTTTGCTGCAACTTCTACTTCATAGAAAGCACGTGCTATCAGTTTTTCCAGGTTTCCTACGTTCAGAAGCAGAGCCTGAGGCAAAGATTTCATTGTTGGGTAGCTTCAAGGTTAAAGGGAAAGACAGTATTTCCTAACTTAGCTGTAATTTCCTTTCCTCTGCCCAATAGATGTTTCACTGTCATAAAAGTCAAAGAACAGAAGTTTGGAGTAGGCTTTTCCTTGTTTCTGCCCATGGAGGTGATCGCAGGAGATGCTATGAGCAAGACTAGGATGAGTCTTCCAGAGATTGTGCAGGTTCTCTGCCTCATAAATGCCCCCTCCGCACTAGAAGGGGGCACCGGAGAGCAGGGGTGCTAGTCCACAGGCTACTATCCATCCTTGGTTGGGGGCTGCTTCCAGAATGTTCATTCCTTGACCCTTAACCCTGGGCACATTTCTGATGCTTAGACAAAGGGAAAAAGAAACTTCATCTGTGTGTTCAGAAGACCTTGTAGTTGATCCCTGCACTGGAAGAAGAGGCTACAGCTGGTGACTGCAAGCTCCACGTAGGAAGGGAAAAGATGAAATCATCCCTCACTTTATCTACAGTTCCTGGGGCCTACCAAGCATGCAACATATACTTGCTGAATGAGTAAAGGAGTGGAAAATTCACCTCATTTCATGAAGATCATAAATGATCAACATATCAAAAGCCTAAATTGTAGTCTTGGATTTTGTTGTTGACCTTGACAAGTCTCCTCCCCTCTGTAAGCCCTAGTTCTCTGTATTATGTGATAAAAGGAGTGGGGTTCATGATTTCCATGAGCCTTTCAGGGGTAATATTCTATGGATGATGAGTAGAATATAGACAGCCTCATTAGGCCAAGGGATATATTTTAAACTAAAGAAATCAGTTGGTTTTAACCAAGAAATGGAATGAGTATTTTAACAAGAAAGTATAATTAATAGAATCATGAGAATGACAATGTGATCCTCTGTCCTTTTAAAAAGGAAGGTTAATTGTTGCATAAACTGGGCTGCATGCACAAAATGGAATTATTTAGCAGCCATTAAAGATGAAGTTTATAAAGAGTGTTTTATGACATTGAAATATAGGCATGTTTTATATGTAAAATCAAGTTTGTGTGTGCATGTGTGCACACCCACATGTCTATTTATCTGTAAACTAAAAAGGATGTTTGGGTTATCATTCTAGCTCACTTAGCACTCTCCTGGATAATGGGTGACTTTATTTTCAGACTTAAACTTATTTACATCTTCCAAATTGTGGTCAACAGTCATGCATTATTTTTATGATGAGAATTTATACAACAAATGGGTGCATAAATGTGTTTTAATAGTGCAAATAAAAAGGTAAGGGAACACAGTCAGGGAAAATTTATCAGGATCCTCTCACCTCGCTTGCTGAAAAGAAGACTAGAATTCTCTCCACATGGACACTGCAAGTGAGGCAAGAGTGAAAACTGCTCTAAGGGAGTGACTTTAGATGCATATTTAAGCACTGTCGTTAGACCTGCATCTCTGCTGAACTCTTTTATCCTCAGGCTCTATTATCTGCAAAATGGGTAGACTAATAGTGAATTCTTATAATTCTTATAACTAGGAGAGATGTAATAATAATAATACAAGTACATTTAAGGACAATTGCAATTTCGTGAAAGACAATAAGAAAGCATAAAACTATTAGTAAAATGTTTCATGTTAAATAAAGCTTCAAAGGTAAGGAAATCAGGGTTCTGCTTTATTTTGCCAAAGTCTAGCAGCTGTTTCTGGGCAAAATGATGGGCACCGTAGCTTGCTGTAAGAGTGTTAGTGCTAAGGGCACTAACTGAGTTTAAAGAAGGCCTGGAGGGGTGAGAGTAGGATCTATGTTCAAGACAGTCAGATGAACAAAGGAACATTTAACCTACGACCTCTTAGTATTATAGGCTGAATTGTGTCTCTCTCTCTAAATTTGTGTGCTGGAGTCCCTACTTCTGTATCTCCGGGTGTAACTGGGCAGTTCTCCTTTAGTGTTTACTGGGGATGGGTTCCAGGACTCCCGCAGTTGCCAAACTCTGTAGATGCCTAAGTCCCTTGTACAAATCTGCATAGCACTCACATATCCCCTGCAAATCTTCTTATACTCCTTATATCATTCCTACATTACTTATACTACTCAATGCCATGTGAATGCCATGCCTGTAGTTGCACTATATTGTTAAAGGAATAATAAAAAGAAAAAATCTGTGCATATTCAGTATAGGTGCAGAATTTAAAAAAAATATTTCTGATCTCCAATGGGCTACATCCACAGATGTGTAACCCACTGCTACAGAGGGAAAAAGGACTCCATCTGAAGGAAATTTCTTTAATGAGGTGACAGAGTTAAAACGGGGTCTCTTAGGGTGGGTGTTGATCCAACATGGCTAGTGTCCTTATAAGAAAGGGAGGAGATAGCAGGGACACTTGTGCACATAGAGATGGCCGTTTGCAAGCTAGAAAGACAGAAGAAACCAACCATACTGACACCTTGATGTTGGACTTCCAGACCCCCAAGCTGTGAGAAACTACATTTCTGTTCTATTAATCTGTCTTTATTTATTTTTTATTTTATATTTTTTGCGGCACCAAGGATTGAACTCCCAACCTCGCGCCTGCCAGGGCGGGCGCTTAAGGCACTGAGCCAAACTCCGGGCCTTGGTTTTTCGAGGCAGGGTTGCACTATGTAGCTCAGGCTGGCCTTGCGCTCGCGTTGTAGCCCAAGCCGGCCTCGAACTCACAACGCTCCGCCTACCTCAGCCTCCCGAGTGCTGGGATTAAAGGCATGCGCCACCACGCCCGGCTTCTATTAATCTGTCTTTAGTACTTTGTTATTGAAGCCTGAGCTAAGACGCATCCGTACCATGCTTTATCTTTGTAAACCTCTGTAAATATTGGTTTATATGCTTGCTTAGTAAAGGAAACCACGGATCGGTCAATTAATGCAATCTGTATCACTTTCCTTGGGCTGTCATACCAAAATGCCACAGATTGAGTGGCTTAAATGACACACATTAATTTGTTACACTTCCAGAGGCTGGAAAGTCCAAGATTCAGGAGCTGGAGGATCTGGCTCACTTTCATCTTGCTGTGTTCTTGCGTGGCTGTTCGTCAGTGTATGAGCTTGGAGAGAAGGAAAGCCCCCCTCCCCCTCTGTCCTTCTGAAACAGAACACTAGTCCCAACATCATGACATCTTTATCCTTACAACCTTATTTAAGCCTAATTACCTCCCTAAAACCATGCCTCCTCATACCATTACATTTATGTTCAGGCTTCAAAGCTTGAAATCAAGGGAAGCATAGAAAGTCAGTCCATAACAAGGTACTAGAACTTAATTCTGCAGAGAGGAACCACAGGAGAGTAGGTTTTGATTCTGCACAAAGAAGTGATATGGCCTTGGAGAATCATGAGAATGTTTGCTCCATACAGCTAGCACAGGAAACAGCTTATGGAGCACCATAGCCTGTCTTGGGTGCACCAGGCCTAGCAGGGGCAGAAGGGGCAGTCCCAGCATTACTGGAATGAATTGGCAGCTGGCAGGATTTTCCAAAGATGCCCACGAGAATCCCATATGGTCTGCTCACAGCTTAACGCCGTCACTCCACCTACAAGTGGGACATGTTCTCCTTCCCCTCGAATATGGGTCAATCTCAACATAGCACAGCATGACTTCCAAAGGTAGATCACAAAATCCATCTCAACCCCTTCTGCCCTGCCTGTCTCTTGGCTCAGAAGACTTTTGAGCCTTGAACCAACACATAAGAAGTCCAGGAAAGCTCCCTTTACTGTGGTTGAGAGGAGACCATGCAGAAACAGAGGAGCGCCCGGGAATCCCAGATGCTCCACACTCATCTGGTCAAGCCTTCCAGCCCAGGCACCAGACATGAGTGTGGCGAAGGCTCTGACATGACCCAGTCCCACCCAGCAGGTGACAGTGAACTCAGGGGACTGTGGGCTGGAAGTGCAGTCCTGCCCCTAACTCCCGACTCACAGAAGCTGAGGGAGACCTTCAGTGAGGATGCTGGTGTAAGCAGCTAAGTTCTGTGTGGTGCTTCATCCCACCACAGCAAGTAACTCATAGGACTTAACCGACAGGGGAGCTGTGAAGGGATTCAGCACTGACCGTCTTCTGATTCCAAGTGGTGGTCATGCTGCTTGTGATAGCTCATATAATATGACTGAAAGTGTCTCTGAAGGCAAGAAGGGTTTAGGGAGGGAGCCAGGGGTCAGAGGTTTAGCATAGCTAGCCTCTCACCTCTGCTGCTTTTCCAACAACGACTTATGAGAGTAGATTGTGCTTTTCACTTCAACTTGTCCTGTGTAAACACGTTTCTCCAACCTCAATTTTAACAGTGTCCAAGGAGAAATTAATCAGCAGAAACAATGCTAGCTCTTTAATTGATGGCTCTGAATGTGGCCTTGGGATGAGGGCCTACTGAAGCAAATAGATGTGTTGCCTTTGCGGTTTTCCTCTGACATTTTCTCTCCCTCTAACTCACAATATTTCTATTTAAGACAATGCAAAAACATCACTGAAGGAGGAGGCCGACATAGACAACTGCTTGCTACTTGCAAATTATTGGAATTAGGAACTTCTTTTCTCCTTATTGCATTAGCTATGTTTTTGGATTGAACTACCAGATTAACTAAGTATTTTGGCACAACATTGAAGTGAATTTATTAGCTTATCTGTAACTCTCCATTTTCATCTACAATAATAGGTTCGATGGCTATAAATAGAGAATAGTGTCCTGTTTCTTTCTAACTTTAAGAATCTAAGACAAATATCATAAGCTATGTCTATCAATGACTATATTGTATATGGACAAGCATTTATAACGTTGGCATCTGTGCATTTGTTCAAGCAGGTGATGTGCGCGCATGTCTGTGGTTTGTGTGAGGGGTGTGTCTTCTAACATGTGACGGATCCTCAGCTAGCCACTAAGTAGGGCATAGTAAAAAAAAAACCATGCATGATCGCTGTCCTCATGAAAATAACAGCCTAATTGAAAACATAACTATTAATTAAATAAATAAAAAAATACAGTTGATTATGTAGAACAACCAAAATTCTCTTTTATGAAGCATTGTAGTATACATTAGAACAATCATGCTTAGGAAATCTGACATTATCTACTAAAACTGAGAACTCTTGAGTATGTACTCAACCCAAATGTATACACATCTTCACCAAAAAGTAAGTACTAGGATGTTGCTGCCAGTAACTCTTTGACAGCTCTAAGACGCAAATGATATAAAAGTATCCATCAACAGTGGAATAGATTTAAACATTGCGGTCTATTTATATAATTGAATACCACACGACAAGGACAAGGCCTACAATTGGGCAGAAGAATATTATGAATCTAACCAACATAATGCTGACTAAAAGTGCACCCTGCATGATTTGATTTGCACGAAATGAAACATGGCGAGGGCCAATCTACAGTGTTAGAAATAGAGATGGTAACTGCCCAGTGATGGTCAGGAAGCTTCTGGGTCCCGGTGCTCTTTTCTGTTTTGATCTAAGAGTTGTGACATGGAAGGAGTCAATTCTCTATGCATTTCTCTGTGTGTTTATTATATGGTAATGTAGAAAGATAATTTGCCAGCCTCTCCCTATTTTCTATAAGTGTAATCCTGAAGTCTTGTGGGTGAAAACTTTATTATTAAAAAAAGAAAGCTTTATTATTATTGCACTTTGGTAAAATATAATTATTTTTGCAAATTGGTGCAAGCATTTAACATACATTTATTTTTCCCATCCCATTACCCCTCTTTCTGATCACCTCCCCTATTTCTAAACATCTGTCTCTTGGTTCCCTGTCATGTCTTATTTATTTCTTTATTTATTTGGTTTCCCATATAGGAGACAGTGTATGATATTTAATGTTCTCAGTTTGGTTTATCTCATTTAACCTGGTGATTGGTTCCATTCATTTTCCTGCAGATAACATGATTTCATTCTTGCTTACTGCTGAGTAATATTCCACTGTGTATGTGTACCAGGATAGGCTCTTTATGATTGAGCTCTGACTCCCACTTTCAGCCCGTTGTCCTTTCCCTGCCTGCCAATCTCTGCCACCTAAAATAGTCCTGATTCTCCAGCACACCACAATGTTTGGCACCTTCTTGATTCTATAAATGTAGTTTCTTGCCTGATATACTCTATTATTCTACCCCATAGGAGTGCCACTTCCTGTTGGATACCCAGGCTCGACTGTAATGCTAATTGCCCTCTCCACCCCCACATTCCACCTCATGTGTTTAGTCCCTTTTTGCAATTTCTTATTATGGTGTATTTAGTGTTATCCATTTCCATGTCTAATCACCTCCCCGTCCATGTCCTCAGGTTACACACAGCGGGCTGTCTTAGAGAAGGGCTCCTATTTTACACTTATTCTTTTTCTTTCAAGTGCCTGGCCATGTCCCTGACATATTGCATGTATGAAATAAATGAACTTCAATAATGAAGGTGCCTGAGCAATAATGAATGAGTGGATGCTGAAATAAATGTGTATTAAAATATGTGTATAACTAGATTGCCAAAGAAAGGAAGCTGCAGTTGTACCATTTGTACAAACAGTGAAACTATAAACTTAGATAATCAACAAAAGCAGAAGATGGACTTTCTAGAGCATTTCAGATAAAATTGTTTGTGCAGGTGGATGGGTATAATAGAAGGAAGTTTAAACCTCAAAAGGACCCTCTAAGCAAATGAATGCTGAAATGAGTTTCCACGCAAGAGGAGAATACAGTCGCCTCCCTTGTGTCCAATCAGTGTTCCAGTCTGTGCATCATTCACTCACGGGGCCACTGGCTCTTCTTAGAGCAGCAACTATATTTCAGGCATCATCCTAAGGTTAGAGATCACTGGAGATTCAGCTACTGCCTGTAGAGAATAGAAAATCTTATGAACACATCATCGAGTGGACCCAACTTGGTCATTGAGGACCAGCAGATGTTTACTACCTCATCTACTCTTGATTTCTTTGGAATTGCTATTTTGGTTGTACAAAACATCTGCAAATAGTTCTCAAATTACTTGGATTGCTTATCAGCTATTAATCTTTGTCATGTATTACATAATCAATAAACTGTACTTTCCTTTTGGAAGCTTATAATTGCAACAGTAAGAAAGAATAAAAGAAGGAAGGGAGAAAGGCAGGACAGAAGGAAGGAAGGAGAGAGGCAAGGAAAAAAGAAAGGGAAGATAGAAAACGGAAGGAAGGAAGAAATGCAGACAGGAGGGAAAGAAAGAAGAAAAGAAGATAAAGAAAAGAAGAAAAGAAAACTTCAGTAAAGTTTATTCTCTATCCAAGAAGACAAAAGCATGCATTTTCTGGTTTTCTCTCTTGCCAGGAGAGACCCTGAGAACCTTCAGGAGCTTGGTCAAGCATTATCTCTGCTTGGTTGGTAAATAGGTCACTGGGAGGAAAGTGATAAAATATGATCTATTATATATCCTTAGTGTCTCTTCCTGTCCAAAGTTACTTTTCCCCTTGGAGACCTCATTTAAAAAAAAATATTTAAATGTGCTGGAAATTGGAACTCACTGAACAAACCTTGGCTTACTTTCTTTTCCACTTTGCTAAGTGTTAATCACAACCATTCCAGCCAGTAAACGGCCCCAGGGCGGATGTGCAACTTTCTCCCAAGCGCTCTCGCCTCAACCCTCTCTCCATACAGCTGTGGACAGATACACAGCTTGCTACACTTAGTAACTTGATTGTATATTTATTTCTCTTCTTCGACTTTAAACTTCTGGAGTTTAAAGATTCCAGATCTTTAATCTTTATACCCCTGACCTTGAGTTCATGGCATGACACATTTTGAAGATTTTCCTGTTCGTGGCATGAACTGAACCCAATGACTGAGTGTGTTATCTTTGGCTGTTTTCCAAAGTATTTCAACAA
The DNA here is from genome assembly GCA_004363535.1 of Dasyprocta punctata. NCBI lineage: Eukaryota > Metazoa > Chordata > Mammalia > Rodentia > Dasyproctidae > Dasyprocta > Dasyprocta punctata. Next base: position 24,356 of record RJWM01002510.1, on the reverse strand, counting down.
AGCTGTACGTTTTAAGTGCATCATCGTTGGTCTTGATTCTGCCGATATTGAATACTTTGATCCCAAATTGATTCTCAGAGATTTTGAAAGTGTTGGACTGAGAGAATCTGTACAGAGATCTGGCATGTTGATACTTTAATTATGCTCAGACTCTCCCCCAATAGAGAATAAGAGGAAGTGTGTGATGTTACCCCTCTGGGATTCTCCCAGCCCACTAAAGAAGGATGCCTGTCTTTGAGAGTTGGCACAACCAATCATTGCTGGATGCTAGCTGTCATTCTCTTCTCACATTTATTCTGAATGAGCACAATCCATCCATCAGTGCTTAAAGAGTTTTCCAACAGTACATTGACCTTGAATGCAGCACATTGATTTTCAGTAACGCAAGGCAAATAGGGTCGTTACTGAGTCACCCAACAGTGAATGTGATTGGGAACAGATTTCTGGAATTCCAATAGGGTGCCACCTGCCTTGGGTGATGGATCAGCCTACTGTAAACCATCGATCCTTCAAGGGGCTTGAAAATGGTGACACCTGTGTGAAATTTATCATGTGCACCGCCAGGCAAAGTGTAAGACCAGAACAGGGTTTTTTCCACAATGGTGGGGCCTTTTGCATAAATGGTCCATTTTGTTTGCAGCAGCATTTATTTACTGAAATGCTTTCTCAAGAAAGACCCACTGGCGGAGGTGACAAAGATGTCAGCACTATAGGGAATTACATCTGCAGCGAGGATTGAGCGATAGATAAAAAGCCCGTGTCTTAAGCTGTTAGAGGTTAACGCCAGATCAATTAAGGTGATTGTTTCTTAGATTGCATTGGACAAATGTGCACACACAAAGAGGGCATTAGCACAACCAGAGGAGGAGAACAAAGAGAAATTAACTGATGCCAGACTCCAAATCAAACTGGAAAAGGATCTTGTGGTTTTTTCGTGAAATGCAGCATTCTAGTAATGATGAGAACCTTTATGGAGCACCTATGTCCTTTTACACCTTAATACAATAAGTTTTAGAATAAAGAACTGGGTAATTGTAGGGATCATGCCAATATTTCAATAATACAGATTTGGCAATATATGTCCATCTTTTTTAAAGTGATAGTATTTTCCTAAGTAGTAATAATTGTCACTTATGAAGAATCTGCTGTATGACAGTTGTCACCCCAACACACTCTAATGTAGGCACCATGTCTAATTCGCTACACACTCTAATGTGTATGCTTGATTTTATCCCCATTTTAGGGATCTGGAGACTGAGGGTCAGAGACCTAGAAGAAGTTGCATAGTTTTATATATTTTCCAAAACCTGGATTGAGATTGGAAAACCAACCTTTTTAACTTCTACCCCACCCTTCTTCCCACTACGGCCCACTGTAATGCTAGTAGCACAAGAAAATGAGGGCAGGGACATTTAGACATGTATCTAGTTCTGATATTATTCATCTGTTTTGTGGTACTGTGGATTGAATCCAGGGTTTTCACACTGAGCTGCAACCCCAGCTGTTGTTTGCTTATTTATTTATTTATTTTTATTTTTTACTTTTGAGACAAGGTCTCATTAAGATTAACTGCCCAGGCTAGGCTAGAATTTGTCATCCTTCTGCCTCAGCCTCCCAAAGTTCTGAGATTACAGGTGTGCATCAACATGCCTACCTCTAATGTTGTCCATTTGAAGAGTACCAAGCTAGAACACATAGAACTGTGGTGTTTCGTCCAAGAGGGTGAGCAGATGCTGCTGGGCATGTCAGTTTGTCCCAGTGTCCTTTGCGTGGCGGCTCACTCATGATTCTACTGCCCTGGTTATAAGTTGCTGGGAAGACAGGAAGTGCTTGGAGAGTTCGGTGGGTTGTAATGGAAATGTGTGAATGCACGCCCTAGCCGACCAGTCATCCTCCCTCGCTTGCTTCACACAATCCAGAACTGAACTTCTGTGACTTTCCTTCACCACATTCAGAACTGACACCCAGCCAGGCAGGACCTGCAGTGGTGACAGGTAAGCAACACTGCGACTCAAAACCCACCCCAAACTGTGTGCAGGAAGCCTGGGAGGCTGCTTAGACGGCAATAAAGTTGGTGGAGAATTCAACATCTGCAGCCAGTAAGAGCTGCTTGGTGAGGATCTACTGATTCCTAGAAGCCTTCTCCACTGTTTAGCTTTTTGAAGCAGGCACAGAGGTCTGAGTCCACGAATGAACTTCATTCATTCACGCATTTCAACCCCTGCCCCCTCACATCTAAGATGGGCCCTCAGCAGCCTGCACGTCTCTAGGTGATGAGGTTTTAGCAGACGTGATGCATTCTTTACCTTTTGAGTTTAAGTACCTAAAGTAAAGTTGCATACATAGAAGCCCTTAAACAAATACCCTTTAAGAGACAAAAATATTAACAGATTCACAAGATTGAGCAAGCATTCTTCCGCCTCACAGTGTCTCTGAGCCCATATAGTCCAGTGAAGGTAACTTCTATGAGGTAGGTGTCCTGGAATTTGTAGGTTCATGGTGAGATAATGCAGCTACCATTACGTTCCATCTGTGTGCTTCACATACAGTAGAAATTTAACAAATATTCATTGAAAAACATAATTATTCATGAAGTAAATGGATGACTAAATGTCCCTTGAGTGAGTAAATTCTCTGCAGAGTGAATGAATACTGGAAGTAGCTAGAGAGTTGCTGAGTGAATGGATGGATGGTTATTTCTTGAATGAGTAGACAGGACTTGGCTGTGTTAAGTTTCCCACAGTGCTGGGGATTCAAGCTGAACTGATAACAGTGGGCAAGCTTGAATCTCAACTCATCAATGTGTGTGTTCAAACTGTCTGAGGATCCAAACCCCGCAAGCACACAATTGATGGGATTGACTACACAGAAATCTTCCTTCCGTGCTCTAAAAAATTCCTCACAGCTAGTTTCTGTGTCTACAGATAAAACCTCCCACTCAGTTTTGCTATTCATTTTCTCATTTTTGAGTGACCAGAGAAATGGTATCCAGGGTGGTGGGCATACTGTGTGTGTCCAGGGAATGAATGGGGCTTCAGATGCATCTCTTCCAGGAGCAATCAGTTTTCCTAAAGGAAGCCCAATGCATGACAAATGCGATTAGCGACGACTGTCAAATAATGACAAATAAGTTCTAATAAAAACAGACACAATCTTCACAATTACTTGAAATGCAGGTATTTATCAAACAAAGCCAGATTAAAAATGACCATATTGCATTAAAGAGATCGAACGGGTGGAATTTTAAATATGCAGCGGGGCTCCCTGAGTTAGCTCACGCCTTCCCCCTCACTGGGCTCCTGACACAGAAATGGGGTGGGAGTGCACTGAAACAAAGACCGTTCTAATGTGCCCTGAAGTGTTCACATTTTTTACCAATGTTATCTTCAGAGTTCAACGCTGCCGAAAAATGAGACCACAGAACGAGGCGAGTGGGACAGATGACGGTCTCTCAGACCTCAATTGTAAGGGACAATGGTCGGACACAAACAGCTTCGTGGGTGACTGAGAGGTGTGAAGGGGGCCCTGGGTAGCTGTCCTCCAAGGGACATTTATTATCACCGAGAAAGTCCAGATAGATCGATCTATGGAAAATAACTGGATGGGGCATTGGTGATTATGAATCCTTTCTCTCTCTCCCCTTGCCAATTCACTAGTTTTATATCTCTATATTCAGAACTTTAAACAAATTCTGTGACAGTAACCACAAGGCACCAGAATGCCCAATGAAATGTTTACCAGCTATTCAGCTTGCTGTAGATCATATTTTTCAAATACTACCACTAAACATAATTAGATAATGATGACAATCAGGATATATGTTCTCTTATTCTGCCACCAGGTTTTATAATGTATTCAAATGAAAATTCCTATAAATTTGTAGAAACTTAAATGGGATTGCTGTTATTTAATATGCAGCAAATGCCATCTACTGATGCAAACACTGTCCAGGCTTTGAGGGGCCTGATGCTAACATACTTTGCTGGCCTTCTATAAGAAATATCATATAAAATTAGGTATGATGGTGAATATTTATTTAGAATGAGAAGATTGTAAAGTTTAACAAGTAATCAAATATTAAAAGCTTCCATAGTCTTGGAAAAGCCAAATGCAAAGAAAAAAAGTCCTTGAAGCTAAAGCTTCTTTACCTTCAGTGAGATGGACCTGTTTCTGACCCAATTTGGGATTACATTATTTGATCATCTTCACAGTCATATGAAATTGATGCGTCCATTTTTGTCATGGTATACATCAAGAGATTGCAGCTTACAGAGGTTAAATCTCTGACCCAAGGTTACAGAGCCAGAATTTGAACTCAGCCTTACAAGAAATGGCAGCACTGTTTAATACTCTCTCACATTGAGCCCACACTTTTTATGACCCCATGAAATGTAGAGATAAACACATCCCACAACAAATGAAGCCAAGTTGGAATTTTAGAACTCAAGTGTGTGCAGGTCAACAGTTATCAGCCTCAATTAAAATAAAGAAAGGTGAAAAGGGAGGGAGATGATTCTGCCAATTCTAGTCTTTGCTTGTTAGTTTGCTTGGTCATAAAGCGGGCCACTGATGGTGATCTTAAGTGAAGACCATTCTCTGGTTTTTCTACAGATCATATAAATCTTTCACTTTTTAATGAGATCTTCACTTAAAGGAAAAAGCAGATGATAGGCTGTCTCAGACTGGGAACTGACTGCCATCTATAGTGACAATACATCATGACTTTTCCTGGAAGAAACCTTGTCTACTCACAACTATATTCTCCAACAGCAGCTCCCATATGTATGCAGACACTAGAACCCACCTGTATAGGTTTGATCCTGTGTCACCCCCAAGGCCTCTTGTAATTTGGATGGGGCTGAGTCTGGCATTTGTGATTGGTTTGCTGTCTAGCGCTGGGATTGGTGATGTGAATGCTGCACCTGCCCAAGGTGGAGCCGACATACAGGGTAAGGGTGGGAGGAACTTGGGTCTTACTCTCGCTGCTTCGCCTTGCTGTTTGGTGGCTACCATGAATGCCTGCCCCTCCACACCCCCCTGCCTTGGAGCCAAGTGAGTATGGACTGAAACTGAGAACCGTAAGAAACAAACCTTTGCTTCCCTAATTTTGGGTGTCAGGTATTTTGTCTCAGCAACAAGTGAAAAGTGACCAAGACACCACCCCATCTCTCTGAGACACTAACATCTGATTATTCACATCCAAAGAACTTTCTTCAGGTAGGGTGGAGCTACAAGACTTTGACTAGTGGTTCAGAAATTTATTTTCCCCCAGTTGTTCTCCAGCCCTCATTGAGTGAATCTAACTTCAGCATCACTTTTACCTGATCTCCCCTATCAGTTAATTTAAATTTGTTCTTAGCAATTCAAATTGCCAGAGTTGTTGAGGATTTTATTTCCTTGTCCCTCCACTAGGACAGGAGGTATTTCTAGAGTGCAAGAGAAAATCACCTTATCCTTAAGTGCTTTATAAAGATGCAGGTGGGAAATGAGGATGCTGTTTACACAATCTGGGAGGTGAGTTTTTCAGAGCACTGACTTCTGTCCCAGTGTTTTCAAGAGTCCACGGTATGGAGCTCTGATGGAGGAGGGAGATGGGTCCCAGGAAGGAGGAGCTTGGCTTGGCCAAACACAGATCTGAATTTGTCCTACAGAAACAAGTTTATCCAAAGAGAGTTGCACCCGGCTGTTTTTCTCTGCCTCATTCTCTTTCTCTTACATCTGGTCCATGTGTGCTCATAACAGGCCGAATTTTCATCACAAAGAAATGGTAGATGTTGAGGGTGATAGATAGCTATTGTGTGTTAAAGCTGAAATAAAACTAAAATAAAATCCACATTAAAAAACAGAAAGGCTATGATTATCAAACCAATGATGACATCTTAGGTCTCTTGAAGCCATGTTCCTGGGCTTCCGTGTGTGTGGCTGAGTTCACATCTGACCTCGCTTGCTCTTGCTGACCCATGAAGTCCATCTTTGATCTTTACGGCTCAGCACCTTATAAGGCAGAATGACGATGCTCATTCTAAGTCAGACTTGGTTACACTAATTACGTAATTTTTTAATATTAAATTAATATTAAAATATTAAATTTATTCAGCAATCACTTAAAGTTATTGATTACATGCCTTTTCTTATTTTGTGTGTGTGATACTGGAGATTGAAAATTTTTTATTTTTGAGATAGGGTCCCACTAAGTCACTAAGTTACTCACTTAGAGGGCTGGGACTTGTGATCCTCTTGCCTCAGCCTCACAGAGTGCTGAAATTATAGGCATGCGCTACCACACCTGGCTGATTCTGGCTATTACGTGCCAGGAGACATCTTGGGATATTTTTGCATCAAAATCTGAGCCAGGTCTTACATAAAAGGAAGAAAAGAATGAGAAGTTTCTCCAGCAGGCCCCTGCCTGATAGCCAGAATTAACACAGTCTTCTGAGAGCTGCCACCCTGCCTTTCCCTTCCATGTCAGAGGCTCACGTTCCTTTCGGGCTCTGCCACTCAGAGTTGGCGGAGCATCAGGTGCTGTTTCCAGATGAGGGGACCAACAACAAAGGCACAGGGCAGATGCTCCCTGGGGTCCTCCCTGTTTCCTGTGTCACACTCCCCCGCACCGGGTTAGGCACCCGTGTACAAATTACACCTCCTGGCAACTTAAAAAATCTCATCAGTGCCACATTGGAGCCCGCCTGTTGCCCACATCTGTGCCCTCCTGGTGACCACCTCTGGCTCTGTCTTAGTCTATTAGAATTACACCTCAGTGCCCACCACTGGAGTGCAGCTGCTCTCATCTAGGCAGCCAGTGGCCTTCACTGTGCTGGAACTATGCACGGTTCTTAGTCCCCATCTCACTCCAGCTATGGGCAGCATTTCATTCATTTGCTTATTTCTTCTTCTTTCCTTGACTAGAAGAATCCTCCAGCTCCTTCCCTGACCTCAGTCTCAGTATCCTTCCTGAATTCTGGAAATCATTACCTGTATGCAATGATGTTATCTAGAGCTCGGTCTTTGGATCTTTCTGCTTCTCTACCTAAGAGTCCTCTCTAGAGACGTCCTCCAGCTCCATGACTTAGGACTCGAGCTTGAAGCTCTATCTTGTGTCCTAAAGCCATGGCCATGCTCAATAGGCTGTTTAACAGGCACCTAAAACAGTACTATTAAAATCAAAGTTCAGGTCCCCTATTCAAAGCTTTCCTTTCTCATTCTCCTTCATCTCAGTAAATGGTATTCCCCAGTATTTTAGGCCAGAGAGCTTCTTCAATGCTTTTCTTTTTCCTATCACTCTATCCATTTCATTAACAAAATCTATCAGTTTTCATGCTGCTCTCCAGGGGACAGGGAATTTGTTTTGTTCAGCTACACCTCTGTAACAGTGAACAGTGTGCACCACATAGTTACTCAATACTATCTGCTGAACAGAAGTTAAATGAAGATATTTGTCTCCTACACTAAAGCATCTCAACATTTTGCCCAGATCTGTTCAATATATTTCCTCATACTACCATGTTATTTGCTTTTAGCAAAAGATATGACATGGGAAAGTATAATAGATGCAAGACTTCAAAGATAGTGATTGGACCACGAGTTTCCAAGGGGTAGTGAGAAGGGGCAAAGGATGTGAAAGTAAGAGAAGGATGTGCAAAGGCGTGGAGCGTTGCAAAGCCTCACCAGTTCAGCATAGCCAGAAATGGGGTGAGGGAAACTTTAGTGGTAGGAGGTTGATTTTCTGTATTCCTAATGCAGAAACTCACGGAGATCGCAGCATCTTCTCTACAACCCCTCACCAAGGCGAATTGTTAGTCCTGAGTCGCCTCGCCTGAGCTACCACTCACAAAAGCTTCAACAAGAGTGCCGGGGAACAGGCATCTTTATATCTGGATCCATTTGTGTCAAGTATACTGTGGTACCCGTTAAGACCTTTGCTCTTTTTGGACTATGTTTAGAATCAAATTCTAACTTTGCCCCAAGGACATAAGAACTGGCCTTGCCTAACTCTTCAACCTTCTCATGCATCACTTTTTAGATTATTTTCGGTGCCCCAGGACCCTGAATGTTCTCTGTGCCTGAAACTTGACTTCTTTCTCAATTTAAAGCTTCACACCTGCTTCCCTCTACCCTGGAAAAGTGCCATAACTGGTCTTTTTGCAACCTTCAAGGCTGATCTTAAATATTAAATCTTCAGAGAGGTCTTTCCTGGCATCCTATCAATGTTGGTGTCATCTGCCCTGATTATCTTTCTTTAGCCTCTGTTTATTCCCCTTTATTGTCCACTCAGTGTGCTTTCTTGTCTCTTACTCATTGCTCTGCTAGAAGGTGGTCCCCGTGAAAGCAATGATAACTTCAACAGAAAAAGAAGCTCTACTTTATTCAACCTTGAGTTATGTCCACTCTAAATATTCATTGCAGGGATGACGATTTAAGTGAATGCATGGATGGAAACATCCTCCCATGGCTTTGGCTCTCATATGTTGAATAAAGTGCCAAGCAATTAAAGGTGGGCAGTAATGGCTATTTTTCTTCCCATAGACAAACAGAGCATGCCTATTCAGCTGCTGGGGGATGGGTGGGGTTGGAGAGTAAAAGGGGCCCAGTAACAAAGCCTCTGTAGATGTAGGGTGTATTATTACCCACAACAGGTGATCTGGGTGTCTGTGTGAACCCAGTCTGTGGCCATCCAAGTGGCAGCAAAAAACCTACCAGGCAAAGCCATTGCAAAGATTATCTCAGGTGTGGAATTGCTCATTCAAGGGAATGAGAGGAGGATGGATGAACAAGGCCAAGGTCAGCAGGCAAGCTGCTGGCTGGCTGTATGCTTTGTGCAAGTTTCCTGTTTATCTCGAAGCTCTGTGACCAGTCATTGTCCACCCTAGTGGGTGGACTTCCCATCTCCATGCATAAGGATATGGAAACAGAGGAAAATTAAAAACGCTGAGATGGTTGGGAGCAGCGTGGAGATTCAGGGAGAGTAGACTGAGAATCACAGACGCTGACGGGGATCCCAACATGGGTCTCCAGCTGTCCTTTAATCTCTCTAATCCCGGATTTACTCATTCACCAATGAGAACCACAGAAAACACCAACATGACAGAAACTGTATGATGGTTAATGAGAAATAAATGCACAGGGTTTCACACAATGCTTAGTATAAAGGAAGCATTAAAACAAAAAGCTTGATAGCTCCTAGTAGCAGCATTTCTAGTGGGATAGTGATGATAACTGTTATCTGAAGGTGAGGAGGAGATGCAGATTGGGGCACTAGTTCTATTATTAGTTTAACGGTAGAAAGAAGAATTTCAGTAGGGTAGTACTAAGATGGTGGGCATTGCAGTGGTAGGAGCTGTAGTTGGATGGTAGTCAGAGGAGGAGGACAGAGAGTGGGAATAATAGTTTATTACAATGGAGGAGTCAGCTGTAGCGATAGTAGTAGTAGCAGAAGTTATACTGGGATGCAGGTGGTAGAGGAAGAGGGGAAGATGAGGCAAGCCTCAGGTGGCATAGGTCACTAAGGTAATAGTAAGAGGAGAAGTAGGGATTTCAGTGGGTTGTGTTGATGACAGTTACTGCATCAGGAGAAGATAACTGGAATCTTAGTGGAGTAGTGGCAGTGATAGATTCAGTAAAAAGAGGAAGACGAGGAAGTTGGGCTATAAGCAGAGCAGTGATTGTAGTAATTGTGGTGGAAATAGAAACAGTAAGTTTCAGAGACTGTATTGGTAGCATAAACTACTACTAGTTATAATTATAATTGCAATGATGATAATAATAGTGACAGTAAAAATAGTTGTGATAAACGTGCTGCCATCCTCAAAATTTCTGAGTAGTAAGCCCAGTTTGTGGATGAGTTTCGAAAAATTTTAGACATGTTAGACTAAAAAAGGTAGATAAATATGCTCAATAAGAAATTAAGGGACTTTCATAAAGCTCTGGGGGATAACCTGGGACTGGCCACATGAGATCGATGAGTTTCCTGAAGCACACACACACTACACAGACCCCAGTGATAATCAATGCCCTACTTCATTGGGGAAATGCTTCATTAAAGGAAAAGAGGGTACACTGGTATTGACTTTGTGCCTACCTGGTGCCATGCCAGGTGTCCCCCTTTGCCCCACTTCCTCCTCTGCAAAGCAGTGCAACAGAAGAGGTTTACTCCTTCCAGAAATGAGATGTGAGAGCAGGCCACTGTGTGGTTACTTGCAATCCCAGCAGTTTGGGAAGCTGAAGCACAGGGGAGGGCAAGAAACTAACCTGGGAAATTTAACAATTAGTGAATTTAGGAGACCTTGTCTCAAAATAAAAATCAAAAAAGTTTGGGGATGTAGATCAGTGAAGGCCCTGGATTCAATCCCCAACCCCTAGTATCAATACTAGGAAAAAAAAAGAGGAGAAAGAGAAAAATAAATGAAGAAACAAAGACTAAGAATGTGTAGAAATTGCCCAGTTTCACAGGACTGATACAAAGAGAGCTAGGGTTGCAATCCAGTCCTTTCTCCAAGGATCTTCCTGACTTTTTCCAGCTCTCAAGCCTCTATCTTCTGAGGACCACATTGGCTTCACCAACATGGAAATCTCTGCACTTAACTGTGGACTCTTCAAGATGATGTCTTGGTGTCATATACTGAAACTTTAAAAACCCTGAACTCAGTTGCTCAGCTATCATAAGCTGGGAGATGCCTTCACGATGAATGCGTTGTACAAATGACCGGAGGAAAACTGAAGAGAGCTCCTGGGCATGCTTCTTCTGGGAAGAAAACAGACTGAGGTGAGACAGAGGGATGTAGACTCATTTCTTTCTGCTATCATCTGAGAAATAAGAGAATAGCACACTTCTTCCCTTAGCCTCTGTGTCCAATCCCCCAAACTAGCGGCATTTAGACGCGTGGAACTAATCACCTCTGTGAGGGGCACAGCTGGATCCCTAGTGATGGACAAAGAATAGCTCTAGGCAGAGGAGGGTTGGAACCCTGACTCAGCCTTTTGCCAGGTGTATGAGTTTGGGGAGGCTTTTCTCCACTTGGTGCCTCAGTTTCCACATCTGTGAATTAGGATGATGATAATAAGTGAGGATTCATTGAATAGGTGCAGGGTCTGAGTATTTGGGCTTGTCTGACACACTGTCAATGCTCAGTAGCTTTAGGACTTTGTAGCAGTTACTTATAATGGTATAAGATGCTGTGAGAGCAGGAGGTAAGGTAACATTCCCTACAGCAGACAGGATATTTCCAGTGGGCCTTGAGGCCGAGGCTGTTTCTCAGAGGGTAAGATGGTCCCCTCCATTCCAGGCCAAAGAAACAGCACATACAGGAGGGCAGTGGAGAACCTTAAGAGGTCCATTGGGAACTGTGAATGCTTTTATTGACAAAGCCTGGTGTCCACCTAACATGCCCGGGAGTTGAGATGCATCGGGTGAAGCAGAAGTTGAAGGCTGCCCTTCTGTCCCTTCAGGAGTGACCAACCTCAGGTTCCACCGCTGGCAGCTTTCTAACATTTATATTTGACTTACTCTCCATGTATTTTACCCTGCACACTGCGTACTGATTTATCACTTTTTTAGGGTAAGATTATGTCTCTGAGTAAGCTGATTAGTGTTAGACTGATTGTTTTAAAATAACTCGAGCGGCATCTGAATTTATTTACATACATGATATTGCCTTCTATAAACACAGCTGTACGCAGAAAGAAAATTCAACGGTATTTTAGGAAGTTAAGCCAACAGTTTAGCTGTAATAAAGGCAGCCTTCTCGTTCTGGTTTCTCTTTATTATGATTATCTTTTTCTTTCTGCACTGTTTTTCAACAAGGGCTGGACTTGAATCTTCCTGCTCAGAAGGGTCTCAGGTATGCGGAAGCTGTGGTGACTGTGAGGGTGGCCCTTCAAGAGAAGCAATGGGTCTTTGAAGGAGGTGGCCTCTCCTAGCCCCAATTTCATGAAGGAATGGCTGGCTTTCATTCTTACAGAGAAACCATCAAGACTATTAGGGCTCTTTCGAACCTCTTCTGAGAAGCACAAGGCTTTTCTAATTTTGTTGATTCCATGTGAATGTTTTGAACACAATTCTGTGTCATCAGGCTTTGTGTTATGCTATGAACATCAGATAACAAATAAGATACAGACACTGTCCCCATGAACCTTACTGCTTACTGGTAAAGACTGGTGTATATGGGTGGTCATGTCTGTGTAGAGAGTGTTCAGTGGGGCTAAAGATTTACCAACTCTGTGAACCTTTCTTTAAAAAATACCTGCTTTCATGTTTTATTGTTTTTCTTTATTGTTTTTCTAGTTTATGGATGGTTGCTCTTCTCTTCATTGTTTCTTGCTTCAGTTCCATTTATTTTAATTTACTCATAATTTATTAAGGTGGAAGGTAATATCATTTTTTTAATAATACAAGCAGTTAGTGGTATAATTATCCCCGTAAGTACTACTTAAGCTGCATCTCACAGATTTTGATGTGTGTTTTAATTTTCAGTCATTTTGGATTTTTTTTTTTTTTTTGTACCAGGAATTGAATTCAGGATCTTGCACTTGCCATACAGGCACTGTAATTTTAAAACATTATCTAAGTTATCCTACTTTTTGGTAATAGATTGTAGTTTAACATTCAAATGTTTGGAGATTTTTCTATATATTCTATTACTACTTGTTAATTTAATCCCATTGTGATCAATGAATGTATTTTGCATGATTTCAATTGCCTTAAATTTATTAAACCTTGTTTTATGGTCTCAACTATAATTTCTGCTAGTGAATAGTACATATATACTAAAAAAAAATCATTAGGTTTTTATAGGTGAATTGTTCTATAGATGTCAAGCAGGCTGAGCTACTTGACAGTCTTCTTTAAGTCTTCTACATCCATACTGATTTCCTGTCAATTCATTCTATCATTTACTGAAAGAGGAGCCTGAATGTCTCCAAATATAATTGTAGATTCATCAGTTCCTCGTTTTAGTTCCATCATATTTTTGTTCATGTAATTTGAAGCTTTCCATTAGGTTCAGATGCACTTAAGATTGCTGGATCTCTTGATGAGTTGACCCTTTGATTATAAGACATATCCTTCTTTATCCATTCTAATAGTCCTTGTTCTGAAGTCTACATTTTCTTGAATTTACTTCGTGGATCCAGCAGTCTCCAGATGAGTGTTTTCTCAGTAAAACATTTGCCATCCTTCTTAACTGAAATGATTTGTGTTTTTGTATTTAGAGAGGATTTCTGGTAAAACATAATTGGGTATGATGGTTAATTTTATGTGTTGACTTGACTAACCTATGGTTCCAGTTGTTTGGTCAAACACAATTCTACATATTGTTGTGAAAGTATTTTAAATATGATCAATGTTAAATAGACTTTGAACAAACTACCTTCCACAACGTGGATGGGTCTCATCAAATCAGTTGATTTTAAAAGACTGAGTTTCTCTAAGGAGGAAATTATTCTATTTCTTGACTATATTTAGACTCATGATTGCAGCATCATTCCCCCCTCACTCCATCTCTGGTTTATCAACCTGCCCTGTAGATTTTGGGCTTTTCAGTTTCCATAATTGCATGAACTAATTTCTTAAAATAAGTATCTCTCTCTTTCTGTCTCTCTTTCTCTCTCTTATCTATCTGTCCTGTGGATCTTTTTGTCTGAAGAATCTAGATCAATATAGTGGCTTTGTTCTTGCATATAGTGTGACAATCTGACTTTTAATTCAAGTGTTTAGGTCATTTACATTTAGTGTAATTTTTTGCATGATAAAGTCTTACACTATCATCATGATATGTGTTTTATGTTTGGTTTTTTTTTTTATGTTCTGTCTTCTTTTTTAATTTTCTTCCTGCCTTCTTTTGGACTAATAGAATATTTTAAAATTCTGTTTTATCTCCATTGTAGGTAATCTTTTTTTCTCTCTTTTAAAATAATTATTGTTTCATTATTTTTATATAAAGTCATAGAAGACTATGTTTTCCTTCAAATATCTACCATTCTTGTATTGTAGGAGATACTTATAACTATGTATTTCTATTTCCCACTCCCATTCTTTATGCTATTTAGCATATATTTTCCTTGTATTGATGTAGCAAATACCACAGTAAGTTCTTTTCAAATAGTCATTTCTACGTTTTTAGCATAAGAAGTCTTTTATATATATATTTTAACTTTACTCCTATTAGTTTTTGTAAACCTAATTTTTAAATTCCCTCTCAGTTTGACTTGCATAATTCATCACAAGGAGTCTTCTGCAAATTTTGTCTTTCTTCTTTTGTATATGATATCACATTTCTCTAGATGATCTTACAATTTTCTTTCCACATGAGGATTTCAGCACTATTCATACCTTGGCATGGTTTTCTTTGGGTTTATTTTACTTGAGGTATACTCAGCTTCTTGTATGTGTGGGCTTATAGTTTTTTTTTTTATCAAATTTTTAGAATATTCAAGAAGTTTCTGATAAAATTTGTTTGCCTTTCTCATCTCTTTCTTGTGTTTCCATTAATTATATAATAGACTACTTTATATTTTATTAGAAGTTGTACTCAATTTTTCCTTACTTTGTTTTGTTTACCATCTACTGTTATATCTGCAAGGTCATTAAATTTTTTCTCCTTTGCTGTCTAATCTGTTAATTCCATTTAATGTATTTTTAAATTCAGATATTGCATTTTTCATAGTTTTATTGGTGCTTTCTTATGTATTTGATTTCTCTACTCATCATACTCATGTTTTCTTGAACACATGAAATATGTTGATAATAACTTTTATAATACGTTTTGATAACAGCAGTTATTTCTGGGTCTGCTTCTATTGATTGATTTTTCTCCTAGTTTCAGATCATGTTTCTTCATATGCTTGATATGCTTGGCAGTTTTTATTGAGTATAAGATACTGTGAGGCATTGTCCGCTGTTGGATTTCATTGAATTCAGGCCTTCCAGTTATGCAGAATTAGTCCCTTTTGTGGTTTACTTTAAAGCTTTACTCTGAATTTACTCTAGGATTAATTTAGCAATTCCCCTGGGAGCACTCCACCCAAAGTTCTGTGTTTTATCAGGCGCTTTTCCCTCTTTTAGGAGGAAAGACAAATTAGTCTCAGTTCCATGTGAGTCCGGGAGGCTTCCTGCCTCCCGTTGCCATAGGTATTCCCACTCTCACATTACAAATTAACACTCAGCTCAATGAAAGATACAAGAGTAACTCTGTGCAGATTTCCGGAGCACTTTCTCCATGGATCCTTCCAGACATTCTACACTGCCCCACAAATACTTATTGCCTTGACTTTCCTAAACTCTGTCTCCACTTAGCAAGATGTAGTGGGCTGGCTAAGCTTCTCTATCTCGGCGCTCTGTGGAATAACTTATTCCAGACAATCAGCCATTAACATCATAGTGTTTATGTCACATTTTTACCTTCTCTCGGGATTCAGTCCTGTCATAAATGACCAAGTGTCTATAAACTATAGGACGTATGCCCAAAAAATGTGTAAAACTTTCATATTAAAATTGTTACTAGAAAAATAAATATACAATATGTAATCTAAAATAAACAATATATAAATTTATATATTTGCATATATTTATGTATGTAAACGTTTTTCTAATTTTTTATAGTAAGATGGTAAATCTGGTTCTATTAATTTCACATTAATTAGAAATGAAAATGTGGAATTACTCCTTGTTCCAGTGTTCTGCTGACAATATTTTAATCATAAATTGTTAATGCGTTCCAAAAATATGAGAGTAGTCTTAATAGTTAAAAGCAGAATACATGAGCTATAATCATAAAATATGGTTAATGTTCAAATTTTTAAAAATTTATATTACAGTAAAAGATACATTGCTATTAATCCTTCTCAAAATACTCTCTTTTATGTCGAACACACTAATCCCATTGTTCTAAGCACTTCCGAAGCAGTTCTGAAAATCTTTCGTTAACATCTTTAGTTGTGCTGTTATGGCTATCTCTACATTCTGAATCACTTCAAAATGCTTATTTTTCAATGTCATTTTGACTTTGGGGAAGACAACAGAAGTTGCACAGCACTGCATCTAGTAAGTAAGGTAGAGGCAGACACACAATCCTTATAGAAATTTCTGTACGTATTTTTAACTGACTCAGGACAGGGCAGCAGCCATGAAAGTGCAACGAAAGACACTTATGAAAGGTAACTTCCAGAACTGCTTCAGAAAGCGTCAAGAAGGAATGGCTAAGTGTTCCAAGCAAGGGGTAGTATGGTGAAGATTAATGACAATGTGTATTTTACTACAATAATTTTTTAAAAACTAAGACATTCATCATATTTTGTGCATATGCACTTTACTGGCATTATTCTAGCAGTATAAAATTGTATAAAAAGTTCTTTGTGGTTGACTCTAGATGCTAGAAATTTGTGGCACACTTTTTCTTTCTTTTCATATTTTTGTATTTTCTTAATATTTTATAATGAAAAATTAGAAATTGCTTTCATATTGCAAAGATAAACTTTACTTAAAATTTAGTTCAGGCTATTGAATAATTTTGCACTGAGAAGGTCATTCCAAAGGTGTTACTCTTATCTATAAAGGAATTACAATTACCTCCACTAAGATGAACATGCATGTCATCTTGTTATGTACCCAAGCCTGAGTGGGTGGGAAGGGCAGAGGTTGGAGAATGGTATGGGAGGGGTAAGCAAAGGAAGAGTTATAATTTTAGCAGGAAACCTAGATTCAGAGAAACTGAAAATTTAACAAACCACTATCTATAAGCTTACTGTTAGCTAAAACAAAAGGCAAAATGGGGTGTTTGGAGCTTCCAAAATTAAATAAAAAATATTTTATGTGGAGATGATTTTTCACACTTTATTTTTCTCAGGTCTGAGTTTTCAGTAAACAGTTTGCATAAATTAGGTGAAAGAATCACTCGGCCAATATAATGTTGTGCTCAGTCCTTTAAAGGTAAAAGAGAATGCTGGCAGAAACTCTTTTCTTCATGCAGGGTAGGGAAAACACATTTGTAAACCAAGAATCATTTCAAACTGAAACATGACAGTGTGTGATTGATCTTAAACTCAAAAGCCTGCAGCATTCCAGGGAGTGGGTCTTGGTGGATGAAGGATTTGGATAAACCCAAGAAGAGGAGCAGAACCCCTGGGAGAAATGCCCAGCACAGGGAAAGACAGAGAGATAGATGGAGCTGCCCACATGGTTGGGAGATTGGTGACCAGTGTGACTCCTGGGAGTAACAGAATTTAGGGAAACACACTGATTCTTCCAGCTTCCAATTTCTTCCACTCAAGATGCTTCAGGATTTCTAAGTGTCATCATGGAGTTGCACTGACTGGAGACCTATAAGCCTTGGGATAGCGTCTTGTGTCTGCTAAAGGTGTTACAATTTAAAAATGCAGTATCTACTACCTTGGGTTTCACAGGGCTTTTAGAGAAGTTTCATCTTCTAACAGCTACTATCTGCCAGGCTTTGACGTACAAATAGGCTTTGGGCTCCTGTATTAGACAATGAAAAACCCCTCAGGTGTAAAGAATATTTTTGAGGTCAAACATATTCTAAATTTTAATGATGCTATTTCTGTAGCAAGGTATTTTAGGCCAGGAGAGATAACACTCAGAATTTTTGATGGAAATTTCCCCCAACCCTAGGCTGCACTTTAAGCACAAGAAGTTGTCAGTGTTGGAAGAGAATTGGGTTTGGGGAAAAGGGCTGAGAAGAGACTTGGAGGGAAGAATGGTTTCTAGTCTTGCTCTTACATGGTCTGAGTTTGTGAACCTTTGCGTAAAATATCAGGGACTGGAACAGACACATTGCTGGTGTGTGTGCATGTATGTTGTTGTTTTGTTGTTGCTTTTGAGTCCCCTGAGAAGCTATATATCAATCTGGTATGAATAAGAGAAATGAATCTCTGTAGACCCGCTGCACTTGCCTCTGGCCACCATCCTTGATATCAGCCAAGGTCCCCAGGAAAACAAGCCCATACCACACTACCCATCTTAGCTAAATAATTCAATGAACGGGATTGATCACATGGGTGCTGGAGGATTAAAAAGACAAACACAGGAACACAGAGGTCACAGGCGGTAATAGCTGCAGGAGGCAGCTACCACCCCTCCAGGAGGGGTGCAAAGGGGACAATTTAGAGGACCCTAAGTCAGAAGCCCTAAGAGACAGAGGAGGCTCAAGCATGGGATTATAGGGGCTGAGATTCAGAGGTGTGAGGCAGTGCATAGCTGTTGGGTTCACATCTCCCAGGGACACAGGGAAGTTGGTTCTGGGAGTTGGGCAAAAACTGGGGGTGAATCCCTGGTATATAGTGCAAGGAGACCAAGAGGAACTGTGAGCCAAAGGCAGGAAGCACCTACCTCTTTCTTCTCCTTGTGGCCCACCTCTAACTCCCTTTGTTCAAGGATCATGGTGGCTCTCACTGTGACCTTGAGCAGAAGGCGCACCCTGGTCCACCGAGCATTGCCCAGAAGAGAAGCAGAGCTGTGCAGGAGGACTAGGTTGCCTTCAGCATCTCATCCAGGCTACGCAGTGGGGATGTGCACCAGCCACCTGAGAAGCCAGGAGCCTGCCGTTTTTGAAGAATGGCTGCAAGCTGTGTGCTGAGATCAGAATACTCACATTACTTACCTTTGTTCTGACAGTAACCCAAGAAGTGAATATTATTATCCCCATTTGACAAATAGAGCCTTTGAAACTCAGAGAGTTTGCTTAGCTTTCAGAGAGACATAGAACCAGCAGGCAAGAGAGACAGGACAACATCCCCGAGCTTGATGGCTCCTGCTATTCCCCTTCCCCCAAGTGACAAATCTCAGCCCTCTGTTTGGTGACACTAATCCAACTTCACCATTGATCGGGTAATTGCATTTTCTCCCTAACATGTGAACTCCCTGACATCAGGACAGTGTGGGGTTTGCAGGAAGCTGCATGAGGGTAACTGTATCAAGGCGTCAGTAAATACTTGTGGACAAAACAGAGAAATGACTCCTTGAGTTCCTTCGGTCTTAAGTGTAACAAGAAATATACTCAGATATATAGCTCCATATTCAAACATATATAAATGATGTGTGATACAAGTGTCTCTCTAAAGTACATTTTGGCTCTGCAGAAGGACAAGTTTTGCAGATGGAAGAATAGCGTGTGGCCCTAATTTGCCTGTTTCTCCATCTGCTAAGAGACCGAAGTTGGAGTTTTTAAATGAGGCAAAAGTGAATACATACCTGATCTTTGAATTAACTATCCCATTAAACGAGGGCTGCTTCTGCCCCCTCCTCCATGCTAGCCCACCCACCCCCAAACCAGCTTAGCCTATCATTAGCTGCTATCTGGAATCGACAGTAGAGTAATTTGAACTCTGGTTCCCAAGGGCCTATTCTTTTACTTCCTGCTGTAGGAATACGGTGTGTATTGATTAGATATCAGACTGTAATGGGCTTCCAATCTCTCCGCCTTAAGATATATGATGGAGATGACAGGAAACAGATACCCTGTTACTACTTGTAAATAGTCTGGTTGAACAAAATGGTTGGTAACCACTTCAGTGCCGATGCTGGGCCCTTCTACTGGCAAGGAGAGGCTCCGTCCTCGCTCTTTCCAGTAGAGCTGCTCAGAAAGGGAAGGCGAACTTTCCTTTGTCAGTCAGTGGCTCGTGATGTTCTTCCACTCTGAAACTGATGCAGGGGACAGGGTTTTAGAGTCAAATGCAGTTAATGTTGAAGGGCTGTTTGGGGGCTACTCAGACTCCAGCCTGGCAGCATCCCCAGCTCATTCTCACCTGGTGATCGACACAGGGCAGAGGGACTGGACCACCGCGAACAGAGGCAGGAACAGGTTCTCCCCATCAAGGCAACGGCTTCAGGCTGTCACTTGGAGCAGCTTTGCTTTCCACAGCTGTAAAGTGTGTGTGTAGTGAGGAGAAGAAAGCCCCCAGCACTCCCGCAAGGGTCAGGTAAAACAGCACGCCTGCAAGAGCTCAGAGAGTGCCCAGTGCCTCCCTCTCTTTTACCTTGCCCCCTCGCCTTGCTGGGATTCTGAAGGTCTACAGGTTGATACACAGTGCATCGGTAGCCCAGTGCAAATCCTCTGCAGCTCAAATAGGGACATTTGTGGGCCAGTGTAACAAAGGAGTGATTGAAATGAGGTTTCTCTGGCCTTGGAGAACATGTCAGTTCTGGGTTTGCTGAGGGTCACCTGAAACAGGGATCTAGACAGCCTGTTGGAAGGGGACCTCAGTTTGTTTTGTAAGGTTTGCCTGCTTCCTGGGCTAGGCTTGTGTTGAGTGGACAGAATCTGGCTTACAAATCAATGACTTCAATGGTAAAGACCAAGCCAACTGGGGACATCTTTCTCCTCCCATGGTGGCCCTACTAACACCCAGGACCAGCTTCCTTCCTCCTCCCTGGTGGGGGTTTGACTCTGCAGAGCAGGTAGTGTGTTCTCCTGGGTCTTCAATTTTCTTCCTTTTTCTTATCAGCAAAGATGACTGAAAAGCAAGTTGAATGGTGGCTCAAAAAGGATTCCAAAGGAAGATTGTAAACTTTTAAAGGGAAATAAAATGTGAGTTTATACATTTTTAATTACTCTGGGCTTGAAGCTCATATTCATTTATTACTGGTGATATCAACCACTTATCGGTCACTTCTCTAATCATTGCCCTGCAAACTAACATGACTGTGGTCAAGTGAAAGAAATGGAAAATGGGGAATTGATTGGAAAACAGGGGACCAAAAAGCCCAGGGCTCAAGTTCATCCTGGATACTTTCCCCACTACTGCTTCTGAGAGTGGAGACAGAATCCAGTGGGCCTAACCTCCTTCTGTACTAACATTTCCTCCTTTCTCCTTCCTCCTCTGCCCCCATTAGGATAACGGGATCAATAAAGCCAGCTTTGAGAGAGGAAGGAACCGATCATGCAGGTATCAAATGCCACATCCGCGCAGCAAGAAGAAGGACTGTCCCCAGTAAGTGACCTAATTACACAGTCCCAAAACACTGAGTTTCTGATATTGGCTTCATCAGCATCATCCTCCTTGAGGTTGCTCTTAATTAACCGAGGAGAGGATTGAAGGAAAGGACTGTGACTGTCACCTTCAGCACAGAGGGATCCGGTCGGGAAGAAGCAGAGACCCGCAGACTGATGGCTGTCGCTTACTAAATGTTTTCTCTGCACCAGCGAAGTCTGCGGTGTTGTCTCTGCTTTTACTCTGCAGCAACGTGGTAAAGATGGGCTGATTATTCCTGTTCTACAGATGAAGAACAGCGAGGTATGGGGAAGTTGGGAAACTCGTCCTCATTTGTACAGCTGGGAATTGCGAAAGAGAATTTTGTACACAGATCTGACTGATCTTCCTCAAAATGAGGAACCTCTCTGACTCCCCGTTATGCCAAACTACCAGCTGTCCATCAACAAAATG
This sequence comes from Dasyprocta punctata, assembly GCA_004363535.1. Lineage (NCBI taxonomy): Eukaryota > Metazoa > Chordata > Mammalia > Rodentia > Dasyproctidae > Dasyprocta > Dasyprocta punctata. Next base: position 2,969 of record RJWM01002510.1, on the reverse strand, counting down.
ATAGAGAAGGCACAAAGAGACCATTGAACCCCATCTCTCAGTCTGCATCTTCAAAAATAAGTTCAGAGAGAGAATGATTTGCCAAAGTCACACAACAGAGCCTGGACAAAATTGTTTGATTTTGGAAAAATACTTCCAAGCCCCTGACAAAGACACCACACACTTCTGCTCTACGCCAGCTCTCCTCTGGACACTAGCAAGAATCACACCATTCCAGACCAACATTCAATAGTGCTGGTCAGAGACATGTGGAGACAGAAGGTTGATCTAATAGAAGTGACTGCTATAGGTTATTCAGGTTATTTTCCTTAATCTACAGGCAGATTTTTATTAAGCACCTAATATCTGCAAAACTGAGCTAAGGTGCTGATGAGGCTTCAGCAGTGAAAAGTAGGTTTACGAAAGGGTTGTGCTATCTCAAACACACGTTTGAGCATACTAGTAAAATGAGGCAAAAAAGATTTCTAAAAATGACAAAAAGCTGCAAATACATGTGATATGCACAGCAAATTAGGGCATCAAAACGTTTCCTTCCTGATTTACCTTGATCACCCAACATAGTTTTTCCGGTATTGAAGTAATCAGGTTTCTTGAATTCACTAGTTGAAAAAGTAATTGAAAACAAACTGAAAACACCGCTAAATTGGACGTTCTTGCTTACAAGTAAAATGTAGAGTAGTTTGCAAGGAGGGATAATGGTGCTAGCTTTTGTTGGGTGCTTGCACCAGGCCAGGCATCCCACTGACACGAATGACTTCATTTACTCTCCTCCCAGCTCCCGCGAGGTGCTATTATCTCATTTTACAGATGCGGAGTCTGAACGCCTAATGACATCTCGTTAAGACCCAGGCTGGACAGCAGGAATGAGTGAGCTGACTGCAGAGCTGATGTTGTTTGAAAGATACCTCTCCCCTTGCTCACAGGACATTGTGAGGGTCCTCTAATAATGATACAACCATCATGATAAAATAATAATAATTCACACGTATGGCTCATTTACAGAAGACTATTTACTGTGCTGAGTAAATTCCAGACATCAGCTTAGTTGATCCTCAGCAGCCACATGAAGGAAATGCTAGGCATTGGTGTCATTTTACAGATGAGAGCCTGAAAGCACAGAGAGGGTAGGGTGCCTTCCAGGGTCACACCGCTAGTAAGTGTGAGACCCAGGATTCAAACATAGGAAGTGTGGCTCCAACCCCTCACTCTTACTATTATCCTACATTCCCTTTCCAGGAAGAGGAAATAACAATTCCATGTGAGTAAAAGTGTTGCTCCTCCCACCAAACAAGGTTTTATACCCTAAGTCAGAAAAATCCCAATGTGGGAGGTTAGGAGTTGGAAGCTAAACATTAGAGAACAACAAAATTGAGAATTCTAGAAATATCAAAATACCTGACAGTCATCACTCACTTCAGTCAATACTAGTATGGTTCAAATGGGAGGCAGTGGCCCACATTCCCATTCACCTGGGAATTTGATGAGTTTTTACCCTTTGCCACACACTACCAAACTCCCCAACCCTTCTCCCCACAGAGACGTCCCACCCAATAGCACTGATATGCACCAGTTACAACCAGGAGATTTTGGGTCTTCTCCAGCGTGTCTTTGCCCATTGAGGCCATTGCCAAGGGGGGAACTTGTGGTCCTTGTTCTCCCCATGGATATTCCCGTGCTTCTGTGAGTTCCATCTTGGATGTTTAACTGGGGCTGTGAAATGTTGACTTGCTTCTTTCCGCTGTCAATCCTCAAGCTTCCCCAGGGCTTGCAGGATGTTCCGAGTCCCCTTTTTCCCTTTGCTCTTTAGACTTGAAGGAACCAAGGGACTTGGCTACAGGACACTGGACCTCCAGTTCTTTGGTGCTGTGTATCTGACTCATGGAGAATCCTCTTGGCTGCCTTAGCCAAGGTGACCGTCCTCTACTCATGGGTGCCACCAATCAGCTCACAGAAGCATCACCCATAGCTGCCCCATTGGGGAGTAGCTCTGATGTAAAGAAGTCCAAACACAGAAAAGGAGTTGAGTTTTTAAGGTGCTATCCATTAGACACTTTCCATACATTATCTCATCAACTCACCATTAAAAAGCCTGGGAAGTTGGCATTGCTGTTCCAATTTTATAGATGAGGAAACCAAAGCTCCTGAAATACCAAGGTGACAAAATATGTTTAATATTAACAAATATCCCTAGAAATTATTAGGCTTTGTTTCTGTACACTAGGAACCACCTCTACTACTCTGTTAGCATTAGTTCCTTTAATTCCACAGCAACCCTGAGAAGTAGGCATAACTGTTATCCACACTGGTTTAAAATTGAGAAAATTGTACTACAGAGAGAAGCAATTTTTCCAAACCTGAATAGGTATGAGCAGTTTGAAACCAGAGGACATGATTTTACTTGTTTTCTGCTTGCACTCTTCTGACAAAATAAGCTGCTATCAATGGTCCCCCAAAATTAAAGAATAAGATTCAGTAATCTCCATTTTCAGGACATAAGTGGGTGGGAATAGCTTTGGGCCATTACCAGCCTTGCGGATCGAGGGTGGATGTGTTAATGAGAGAGCTGATTTTACTGCTTCCTGTGATAAGTTCCAGGCCAGGACACTCTTGGGCGTAACTGCACCTGCTCCTTAGGCAAAGCTGAAGAACCAGAGTGAGAATGAAGGAGAAGACACCACACACAGCAGAACCGTCAGGGAGGCCCACATGCTGGGAGAGCCAGGCAGAGCCCTCCGCAGATTCTTCTGAAGAGGAGCGGGCTCCACACTTAGAACTCCAGCTTAACAAAAAACACCCCCACTGAAAGTGTTCCACCAAATGACTGCTTTCCCTTTGGAAAACAGGTTAAAGCTGACAATCTTTACCAGATCCAAAAACTTCTTATATTTTCCTTTTCCTTCCTTCCTTCCTTTCTCTTCTTCCTTCTTCCTTCTTCCCTTCCTTCCTTCCTTCTTTCCTTCCTTCCTTCC